>WNGS01100501.1:0-16298 GCA_020271785.1 Procambarus virginalis
TTTGGCTGAGTGTGACGAATGTTTTAGCTGAGCTAACAGGTCTTTGGTTTGTACTTGTGTGGTATTGGGTAATGGGTGGAGGGAGAGGTGAGGTGGGCTAACGTGTGGGGGGTGAGATGGGCTGACTTGTTGCGCTCGTAGGCTAAGGTGAAAAGGGTACTTGCTTTTTAGTAGCTGATGTCCGTCTTTGTGCTGTGTCTCAGTTTTCTGGGTGTTTGGCGAGTTATTTCTCTTTGTCTGGAGAGTTATCTTGTGTTTTGGTGATCTATTTGCCCGAGAGAGGGTGGCTGTCATGGGGAGCGGGGTCTATGAGAAATATTTAGAGGCCTGGGGGGTGGGGTCCGGGAGGAGTGGAGATGGTGTTGGGTTTTGTACCTGGGGGGTTAGAGGGGGTCTTGGGGGCGGGGAGGAGCTGGGCTTGGTGGCTGAGGGTTGAAGGGGGTGGGGTATGGGATGGGTGTGGTGTCAAGTTGCAACCCGCTCTCGCACAAGACAGCACATATATGACTTATTGCTTATAGTCACTATTTCTCTTATAAGTACAGACGTGACATATTCCAAGCCATATTTTTTATCCAAGGCACTAACTTTTTCTCTCAGTTTTATTAAACAATAGAGATTTTATACAAAATTTGATAATATCCTGAGTTACTTTACAAGTTATTTAAATATTTTAGTTTGCTTTATTATTTTTATAAAACTGTAATATCAATACAGGTATAGGTTCAGTAATAATTGTAATACCTTACCATACTAAGAAGGTTAGGTTAGGTTGTGATTTTCTAGTCACCATTTCAAAGTGAACTCAAATATTCACAATAAATTAGTATGTCACATATTCACTTATTCATAAGCAAGATATTGTCTATAAGCAAGTGCGAGAACGGGTTGCATGTTGGGTGGAATGGTTATGCATGGGAGGTTCTTTGTTGTCAGAATCTGTTGAATGTTGGTGATTGTCTAATACATATTTCTTTCTGGAAAAAGTGACTTGATCATTAGTGCTTATTGTTATAACCATAACCAGGCACTGCATCACTAACCTCAACAAGGCCCTGAACAACAACAACACCAGCCTCCAAACTCTCAGCCACAACATAACCATAACCAGGCACTGCATCACTAACCTCAACAAGGCCCTGAACAACATCAACACCAGCCTCCACACCCTCAGCCACCACATAACTATAACCAGGCACTGCATCACTAACCTCATCAAGGCCCTGTACAACAGCAACACCAGCCTCCACACCATCAGCCACAACATAACCATAACCAGGCACTGCATCACCAACCTCAACAAGGCCCTGAACAACATCAACACCAGCCTCCACACCCTCAGCCACAACATAACCATAACCAGGCACTGCATCACTAACCTCAACAAGGCCCTGTACAACAACAACACCAGCCTCCACACCCTCAGCCACAACATAACCATAACCAGACACTGCATCACCAACCTCAACAAGGCCCTGAACAACATCAACACCAGCCTCCACACCCTCAGCCACAACATAACCATAACCAGGCACTGCATCACCAACCTCAACAAGGTTCTGAACAACATCAACACCAGCCTCCACACCCTCAGCCACAACATAACCAGGCACTGCATCACCAACCTCAACAAGGCTCTGAACAACATCAACACCAGCCTCCACACCCTCAGCCACAACATAACCAGGCACTGCATCACCAACCTCAACAAGGCTCTGAACAACATCAACACCAGCCTCCACACCCTCAGCCACAACATAACCATAACCAGGCACTGCATCACCAACCTCAACAAGGCTCTGAACAATATCAACACCGGCCTCCACACCTTCAGCCACAACATAACCAGGCACTGCATCACCACCTCAACAAGGCTCTGAACAACATCAACACCAGTCTCCACACCCTCAGCCACAACATAACCATAACCAGATACTACATGAGATTGCAGGATAAGGATTTGGAATTGGACGGTGGAGGGGGGGGGAGAGGAAGAAATGGTGCCCAGTAGGTAAATTATCCCTAGTTACTGACAACTGTGACAGTGGTCTAAGAATACGGTACACAAAGGGGATATTAATAAGGTATTCAATGTATCAACACAAAATTTCTGGTGGAATGAAAACAAAAAATTTTGAATGTAAAAGTCAATCAAATAAAGAGGTATAAAAAACCACGACCATTCGACCAAGTGCGTGTGCGAAGATGAGCACGAAATTAATATTTATTAGTTCTTGAATACAATCATGATACACTTAAAAATACTTTAAAATGACGATTTATTTAGCAATATATAATTTAAATGTTCTGTTAAATTTCTTTATAAAAATTAAAGACTTAATTCATTTTAGCCCAATATTTTAATTCCTAAATTTTTTGGTAAAATATACAAATCATAAATGACGAAACTTATTTCAAATAACTGATATAAGATTTGTTTAAATCTTTGAGTGTAACTTAAACACATTAAAATTGCAGTGCGTAGGGATCACTTAGATAATGTGTACTACAGTGGACGTCACAGTTGATAAGAGACTGAGGGACATTTTGCTACTGTGCTCTGAGGGCAGTGGTTGTCACAGAAACTCACCTTTCCACAGGTGTTTCTTGTTTGTGTTTTGGTCACGCTGTTGTTTCTTGTTTGTGTTTTGGTCACTTTGGTGTTTCTTGTTGTTAGTGTTTTGGTCACGCTGTTGTTTCTTGTTGTTGGTGTTTTGGTCACGCTGGTGTTTTGGTTTGTGTTTTGGTCACGCTGTTGTTTCTTGTTTGTGTTTTGGTCACGCTGGTGTTTCTTGTTGTTGGTGTTTTGGTCACGCTGGTGTTTCTTGTTGTTAGTGTTTTGGTCACGCTGGTGTTTCTTGTTGTTAGTGTTTTGGTCACGCTGGTGTTTCTTGTTGTTGGTGTTTTTGGACAGTTGCCACAGAGCAGTAAGCCTAGAGCCAGCAGGTGCCAACAAGGGAAGAGAACACCCTAGAAACTAGCTGCCGCATTACACTATTGCACTTATATTATATTAATTACTCAGTTTCTCATTTGACAGAGACTCATTGTAATAACGGAACCCGAACATCAACTTATGTAAATGCCGATTTAATGCTTTCCTAACTATGTTGAAAGCTCCTGTTTGATGGGAAGAAAATGCACAAGTATGTAGAGAAGAGAGGGAGAGAGGAAAGAGAGGCGGAGAGGATGAGCGGGGAAGAGTATGAAAGGCAGAGAGGGAGTGAAGGAGAAGATGAAGGGAATAGGGATAATAATTCTGGCTGCTACATGTAAGTGCTTTTAGCGAAGTTTTCTCATTACATTTACATACAACTTTGTTTCGTGACACTGTAAACGTCTTCGGCGATGTATAAACTTATGCAATGAAACAGTGTTGGCCCTGGGTTGCTGTATAATTGCTGTTTATTAATTGTTTATGCCTCCAAAATCTAGAAAATGGTTATTATTTTTTAGAAACTTGCCTTAGATGCAAATGGGCAAAGATCTAAGGCAAATTTTATGGTAATAATATCCATTTTTCCTTACATTGGAGGCACAACAAATTTGGAAATAAATCTCACTCAGCTACTCTTCCTAAAGCTTACCAACGACAAGAAACTGTCGTACTAAAGTGCCCTTATCCTAACCTACCAGAGGACCCAAAACAGAAAACGGGACATAAGGTCACTTTAGCGAGCCGCTTACATATTCTAGTACGACTACTTTCAGTCTTAGGTAGACTATACGTCAAAATGCGACGTTCCAATAGGAGAACGGCTTAACACGCTACCCAGGGGAAATGGCTGTAATGTTACAGTGTATTATGTAATGAGGTTGGTGTCAGGTTCTGTATTTTAATGTATTATTTCCGTTAAACACGACGGTGTAAAGTAGAACAACTTCACAGTACTCAGTGACACATATAGGTTCACGTGACCAAGTACTGACAGTGAGAAGAGACCAGTGACGTCATGCATTAAGCAGGACCCCTCACTGACGTCATGCACTAAGCAGGACCCCCAGTGACGTCATGCACTAAGCAGGACCTCAGTGACGTCATGCACTAATCAGAACCCAAGGTGACGCCATGCACTAAGCAGGACCCCAGTGACGTCATGCACTAATCAGGACCCAAGTGACGTCATGCAATAAGCAGGACCTCAGTGACGTCATGCACTAAGCATGACCCCAGTGACGTCATGCACTAAGCAGGACCCCAGTGACGCCATGCACAAATCAGGACCCCCAGTGACGTCATGCACTAAGCAGGACCCCCGTGACGTCATGCACTAAGCAGGACCACCCGTGACGTCATGCACTAAGCAGGACCCCAGTGACGTCATGCAATAAGCAGGACCCAAGTGACGTCATGCACTAAGCAGGACCCCAGTGACGTCATGCACTAAGCAGGACCCCAGTTACGTCATGCACTAAGCGGGACCCCAGTGATGTCATGCACTAATCAGGACCCAAGTGACGTCATGCAATAAGCAGGACCCCCTTGACGTCATGCACTAAGCATGACCCCATTGACTTCATGCATTAAGCAGGACCCCAGTGACGTCATGCACCAAGCAGGACCCAAGTGACGTCATGCAATAAGCAGGACCCAAGTGACGTCATGCACTAAGCAGGACCCCTGTGACGTCATGCACTAAGCAGGACCCCAGTGACGTTATGCACTAAGCAGGACCCAAGTGACGTCATGCAATAAGCAGGACCCTAGTGACATCATGCACGAAGCAGGACCCCAATGACGTCATGCACATAGCAGGACCCCAGTGACGTCATGCACGAAGCAGGACCCTAGTGACATCATGCACGAAGCAGGACCCCAATGACGTCATGCTCTAAGCAGTACCCCAATGACGTCATACACTAAGCAGGACCCTAGTGGCGTCATGCACTAAGCAGGACCCCAGTGACGTCATGGACTAAGCACAACCCCAGTGGCGTCATGCACTAAGCAGGACCCCAGTGACGTCATACACTAAGCAGGACCCCTCGTGAATGTGAGAACTTTGACATGCGAATGGATTCACTACTGTGTGCAGTGATCATTGAAAGGCACTGTTAAACACCTCCTTTCTGGTTGCTTCTTGAATTCGGTGAATGAACGGCGGTGAATGACGTAAATGTGTAAACATCAGTCAGGAGCAGGAGTGGTGATGTCTCCATGACAACGGCGTCGCATCTTCCCTTTAACCGGTATTTAAATACTACATAACACGTGAATGAGAAAGAAATATCCAAAATCTGAACAATGTTGCAGTGTAACAAAAGTGCAGTGTGAAAACGTGTTGCAACATCATCATGCTTCTTAACTCTATGATCCAAGTATTAGGATATGTTGCAACATCATCATGCTTCTTTACTCTATGACGAAGTTTAAAGATATGTTGCAACTTCATCAATCATCAAGGTTATAAACTCTATGTCCCAAGTATTAGGATATGTTGCAACATCAAGATTCTAAACTCAATGATCCAAGAATTATGATATGTTATAACATCATCATGCTTCTAAACTAATGTTTTAGTTTAGAATAGAATTTCATTATAAATATTGAATTCCATTAGTCTGGATCCGAGCTAAGTGCATGGGCATGTTAACAATTTATCTTGAAAAATCTGCCTCGCTCGTGTTGATATCAATTATATTTACAGGGGTTTGGATATCATGCATAAAGACGTTGTCCGGATCTACCACTTTCATGCTGTTTATTGTAGTGCTTATTGTTATAACCATAACCAGGCACTGCATCACCAACCTCAACAAGGCTCTGAACAACATCAACACCAGCCTCCACATCCTCAGCCAAAACATGACTATAACCAGGCACTGCATCACCAACCTCAACAAGGCCCTGAACAACATCAAAACCAGCCTCCACACCCTCAGCCACAACATAACCATAACCAGGCACTGCATCCAATGACAGGATAAGGATTTAGGATTGGACGGGGGAGGCGGGGGGTGGGGGTAATGAAATAATGCCCAGTAGCTAAGTGATCCCCACTTACTGACGACTGTGAGAGTGGCCTGAGAATACGGTTCACAAATGGGATATTAATAGGGTATTCAAAGTATCAACACCAAATTTCTGGTGGAATAAAACATAAAATATTGTGAACATAAAAGTTACCCATGAAGGCTGTATAGAAAACCACGAAAAGACGACCGTCTCAGTGTGGAAGGAAAAGCAGAGTAATAATATTTTTTACTTGTCAAATACCATTCTTTTATAAAACATAATTTTATTAAATAAAATTAAATTAATAATATAATGTTAAAGCATGGATTTGATAACTTTTTTGTTTCTTAAAGATTTAGAAACTTCAATACAAAATTCCACTTCCTTAATATTATCTGAAAAAACTTTGTTTATTTTCAAGAAACATTCAATGTACGACGGCCTACGTTATAAACTCTGCACTCTATTTCAACTATCTGACAATATGCAAAGGCTACTTTGCAGTTTTCTAACAAATAGGAAGATGCAGATCAAGTTCCTCAGCAAGTTGTCAGGATACTTCAACCTAAATGCAGGTGTCCCCCAGGGCTCAGTTGTATCACCAACCTTATACATTCTATATATAAACGACATTCCTGACCCAATATACTGGACATCAATGACCCTTTGCTACGCTGACGACGTAACCCAACTGATCTCGGACTATACGATTAACGCCATCACACGGAAAGCACAACAAGAAATAGACAAAGTCACCCTCTGGGAACACGATTGGCGAATAAAAACAAATCCCAACAAGTCAAAAATTGCATACTTCTTCTACAACAAACGACGAAACCCTGCCCCAGTAAAACTCTACTCTCAATCACCAGATGCAACCCAGATCCCAAGAGTCAACAACACCACAGTACTTGGACTCACATTAGACTCGAACCTTCGTTTTCACACACATATAACACCCAAGAAAGCTATAGCCTCAAAAGCTCTATCAAAACTCTACCCACTCAAACATGCCTCCCAAGCAACCAAGCTCTATCTTTACAAAACACTTATTCTCCCACTCCTAACATATGCACCGATCACACTCTCACTTGCAGCACCAACAAATAGGAAGAAACTCCAGCGTACCCAGAACAGGGCTCTCAGATGGGTGTTCGATACCCACTGGCAGGACTTCACCACTAGTGAGGCCCTGCATAAGTGGGCGAACATCCCACCTCTGAACATAACCTGGGATACCATGGGGAAGAAACAGATTAATAGAATTCTCACCTATCATGACAACTACGACGAGTTCCTCAGAAACGTCCTAAGCAGACCCAGATATACACACAACCTCTTTAACCTGATCGATGATCCACCTCCTGCTCCGTCCTTTACATGACCCCTCTCCTCTAATATACCACTACTCAAATCACCAAACTTCCAATTATAGCCTCCTAACTCTTCTCCCCCCCCCTCTTTAGGGGGGGACCAGCTAGCTCCCGTTTTCTGGTGCCTTGGGTGGGGCACGATGCTGATTAGCGAATCTAAGACCACATCTGGTGTGAGCCTCCAGGGCACACCCAGCTGAGGGCTGGTATCTCCGTGGGTGCTCAAAAAGACGAAGTGTTGTTACAGAGATCCGATTCCTTGCCTTCATTGCCTAGTCTGATCATAACGATGTCCATGCCATGCAGCTGGGTCTAGCCCTGGCACTTTACCTCATACTAAAAACCCTTCCTCTCACCCCCACTAATTCTTCCCCTATCCCCACTTCCATGCTCACCCAATAGGGTATCTTGACCTATATTTAATTCATTCATTCATTCATGTTTTTTCAGAATAATTTCCCAAATTTAAAATTTTTAGTATACATAGAAAAAAAGTTGTATTTAGTCATTAGTAAGTAGCCATCACTTATCTACTGTGTGCTACAGTTGTTAGTGTGGTATAATACTTACTGAGTACCGTGTTTTAAGGCCAGAGGTTGTCACAGTAACTCGGGTTTCAACAGGTTGTTGTTGGTGTTTTGGTCACGCAGGTGTTTCTTGCTGTTGGTGTTTTCGTCACGCTGGTGTTTCTTGTTGTTGGTCAGGTGGCCAGAAATCATTAAGCATAGAGCCAGCAGGTGGTCACAGTGTACTTAATCCCATTGACGTTATGCACTAAGCAGGACACCAGTGACGTTATGCACTAAGCAGGACCCACAGTGACGTCATGCACTAATCAGAACCCCAGTGACGTCATGCACTAAGCAGAACCACAGTGACGTCATGCACTAAGCAGGACCCAGTGATGTCATGTACTAAACAGGACCCAGTAACGGCATGCACTAAGCAGGACCCCAGTGACGTCATGCACTAAGCAGGACCCCAGTGACGACATACACTTAGAAGGACTCCTGTGACGTCATGCACTAAGCAGGACCCCAGTGACGTCATACACTAAGCAGGACCCCTCGTGAATGTGAGAACTCTGACATGCGAATGGATTCACTACTGTGTGCAGTGATCATTGAAAGGCACTGTTAAACACCTGCTTTCTGGTTGCTTCTTGAATTCGGTGAATGAACGGCGGTGAATGACGTAAATGTGTAAACATCAGTCAGGAGGAGGAGGGGTGATGTCTCCATGACAACGGCGTCGCAATCTTCCCTTTAACCGGTATTTAAATAATACGTAACACATGAATGAGAAAGAAATATCCAAAATCTGAACAATGTTCCTGTGTAACAAGTAGGAAGACGTGTTGCAGCATCATCATGCTTCTTAACTCTGTGACGAAGTTTAAAGATATGTTGCAACTTCATCAATCATCAAGGTTATAAACTCTATGTCCCAAGTATTAGGATATGTTGCAACATCAAGATTCTAAACTCAATGATCCAAGAATTATGATATGTTACAACATCATCATGCTTCTAAACTAATGTTTTAGTTTAGAATAGAATTTCATTATAAATATTGAATTCCATTAGTCTGGAGCCGAGCTAACTGCATGGGCATGTTAACAATTTATCTTGAAAAAATCTGCCTCGCTCGTGTTGATATCAATTATATTTACAGGGGTTTGGATATCATGCATAAAGACGTTGTCCGGATCTACCACTTTCATGATGTTTATTGTAGTGCTTATTGTTATAACCATAACCAGGCACTGCATCACCAACCTCAACAAGGCCCTGAACAACATCAACACCAGCCTCCACACCCTCAGCCACAACATAACCATAACTAGGCACTGCATCCAATGACAGGATAAGGATTTAGGATTGGACGGGGGAGGCGGGGGGTGGGGGGTAATGGAATAATGCCCAGTAGCTAAGTGATCCCCACTTACTGACGATTGTGACAGTGGCCTGAGAATACGGTTCACAAAGGGGGATATTAATAGGGTATTCAAAGTATCAACACCAAATTTCTGGTGGAATAAAACATAAAATATTGTGAACATAAAAGTTACCCATGAAGGCTGTATAGAAAACCACGAAAAGACGACCGTCTCAACGTGGAAGGAAAAGCAGAGTAATAATATTTTTTACTTGTCAAATACCATTCTTTTATAAAACATAATTTTATTAAATAAAATTTAATTAATAATATAATGTTAAAGCATGGATTTGATAATTTTTTTATTTCTTAAAGATTTAGAAACTTCAATACAAAATTCCACTTCCTGAATATTATCTGAAAAACTTTGTTTATTTTTAAGAAACCTTCAATGTTTTATCAGAATAATTTCCCAAATTTAAAATGTTTAGTATACATTGAAAAAATTGTATTTAGTCATTAGTAAGTAGCCATCACTTATCTACTGTGTGCTACAGTTGTTAGTGTGGTATAATACTTACTGAGTACCGTGTTTTAAGGCCAGTGGTTGTCACAGTAACTCCGGTTTCAACCGGTTGTTGTTGGTGTTTTGGTCACGCTGGTGTTTCTTATTGTTGGTGTTATGGTCAGGTGGCCAGAAATCATTAATCATAGAGCCAGCAGGTGGTCACAGTGTACTTAATCCCAGTGACGTTATGCACTAAGCAGGACCCCAGTGACATTATGCACTAAGCAGGACCCCAGTGACATCATGCACTAAGCAGGACCCCAGTGACGACATGCACTGAGCAGGACCCCAGTGACGTCATGTATTCTTTGCCTTGCGGGGGAGTTGAATGTAGACACAGATGTAGGTTCGTTGATTTATTGGCTAAGGCAACAAGATATATATCTGGCCAGCCGAGGTCCTACTACTGTGGGTCTGTGGAGCTAACTGAGCCTGCTGCAAGCATGGCTGGAGACTGTGAATCTGGCATGACGTCAGAGGCCTACTCGGCTGTGATTGGTTATGTTCCAACTGGCGCGGAATTTGAATATAACACCGCTCGGACACGCTACCAAGTCGACGTCCCTTGTCGACAAGCTCTGGCTAGCTATATATAGTTACAATAATACTGAAAGGACCTCGGTGGCATTCAATAATGGTTTACATGTGAAAATTGCATAATAAATCATTGAAAATAGATCAGGTGTGCGTAATACTAGCATCTTGGCATATGCACCAAAAAAAATTTTTTGAACATAATAGCTGAAAATCATGGTAACAATGCTTTGATTCAACCTTAGTATGAAGAACATGTGTATGTCTATTTGTCAGATATGAACAATACAACTCAAGGTATTGCCTAAACAAAATTATTAACATGTGTCAATGGCATGTGCTTGAAACAATACAAAATTAAACAATTATTACATTAATGAACAAAATTCTGACCTAACAACCACAAATGAATTTTAAGATTAGATAATGATTTTTCTTTTTTTTTTTCTTTTCTTTTCCAATGTACAATATATATTTACAAGACCAATGTACAATATATTTAATTTGCAATATATTTACAAGTTATATACAAGACCTGGAACAAGAAGACTAACATCTGCGTGATAGCAGTCAGGATTCACTGGCCTCAATGTGGTTGCTAGAACATTAATGAAATCTTTATGACAAGCACTGTGAAAAAAAAATTACAAATGGCAGTAGACTTAACAATGGCATTTAATTTGTAACAAAATAAAATTGAGAAAACATAATCATACTATATATATAGGTAATAATAAGACACATGTGGTGGAAATACTGCAAATGAATTTTGCAAAACAAAACAGAATAACTGCAGAGTGCACTTAATTGTAAATTCTGCGGATATCTACACCTAGCTCATCCAGAGCACTATACAACTCTGGCTCTGGCTGAGGATCAGGAACAGATGAAACTGCATGTGACAAACTATCATCTTGAGAGATAACCTCGTTATCATCTTGCCAATGGACATGTGGTGAGTGCACGGTTGAAACGAGAGGTCTAGATCTAAGATTATAAGTGCTAGTATGGGGATGCTGAACATCAAGTGGTCTGTCAACCACAGGTGGTGTCCCGATAGGAGGATCTGTCTGGGTAAGTTCATTGTCATCTTCCTCATCAGTCTCGTCAACAGTCATTTTAGCTAACTTCATATGGTCTAAATGCTCATTTATATACTCCCCTGATACTAAATTTTTCAATCTATACTTGTTACCTTTGATAAGCTCGATTACCTTATACGGACCCAAAAATTTCTTAGTTAACTTATACATAGGACCAGACCTGTGTTGGTTAAGTATCATTACTACAGATCCAATAGTTATTTTACTGGGTTTAGCTCGTTCATTCCTTGCTCGAGTGAACTCGGCTGTAGCTTTGGACAATTGTTCTCGTATTTTCTTGAATACTAGTTGCATTTGTCTACGCTTTACTTGAACAAAATCATCTACGTTATATAAAGGAGTAGGAGGTGCGTTAATCAATTCATTAGGGAGGATCTTATCTGTACCATAAAGAATAGCGTGAGGTGTGTCTCCTGTAGAACATTAATTGAAGAATTTATAGCACACTGAATTAAGGGTATAAAATCATCCCAATTGTTGTTATCAAAATTCAAAGTGACTCTCAAGGCATCTAACACTTTTCTGTTAGTACGTTCGGCTAATCCGTTGCTAGCTGGATGATAAGGCATGATGCTACATTTTTTAATGTTATATAAATCACACAAGCTAGTTAAAATACTATTACTGAATTCTGGACCATTATCTGAAAGGATTACTTTAGGCATACTATTTCTACAAATTATGTGGTCATGGAATGCACTGGCTATAGTTTCTGCTGTTTTGTTTGGGATAGGAACTAGTTCGCAAAATCGTGAAAAATTATCGACCATTACAAGCAAATGTTTGTTCCCTTTCTCTGTTTCCGCAAAATTTGTCAATAAGTCCATCGATACTCGTTCCCAAGGAGCTTTAGTTGTTGGGTACATCTGAATTGGATTAGGTCCTGAAACATGTCCCTTGTGCTGTAAGCAAGTTAAACATCTATCAACATAATGAGCAATGTCCTTAGCCATTTTTGGCCAAAAATACTTCAATCGACCTTGTTGGAGTGTACGATCCTTTCCTGGATGTGCACTTGCAAGAGCATCATGGATAATTTTTAACACGGTACCAAGACAGCTGGAACAACTAACTGACAACATTTCCTCGGGGCTCCCTGGAAACACAAACCGTAACTGTCTCTATTTTCCGCTTGTTACAACTTGTAATAAAGTTGTTACATCTTGGCTTAACGTGATTATGACGTATTAGAACGTTGTTACAACTTGCTATATTGGTTGTTATAACTGGTTAGGAAGTGTTAAAACGTGTTCGAACGTTGTACCAACGTCGTAGTTTCGGCGTGTGTTTGGCGGGCTGTCCCTAGCTTTACTACTCTACACAGTAAATTGTCTAACATAACTAATTCTTTCAATGGTACTGGCGGTTTATGAATCGGGCGAGTGTCTTGCTTAGTCAAAAATTTAATGACGGGTGCCCATATGGGATCTTGTCTCTGTTCCGTTTCTACTACTGTAGCATCTAATGCTGGGTAATTTAACTGAATCACAGCTACGTGTCGAGAAAGCGCATCGGCTACAACATTTTGCTTTCCTGGAATATATCCAAATGTGGGATTGAATTCTTGAATTGTGAGCAAATATCTAGCAAACTTTCCAACTGGATTCTTATTTTTGAACAAGGGAATTAATGGTTGGTGATCTGTAAGAACATGAACTGGGTAATTATAAATTGTATCTCTGAAATGTTTAAGTGCCCAGACAACTGCTAAGGCTTCTCGTTCTGTTGCGCTATAATTTTTCTCTTCTTTAGATAATGTACAGCTAGCATAAGCTATTGCATGATCTCTGTGACCTTCTGTTTGAAGTAATGCAGCACCTAACCCTATGTCACTAGCATCTGTAACCAACGTAAAAGGTTTAGAAAAATCTGGGTACCTAAGGACAGGTGACGAAATCAAGGCTGCTTTGAGTTTTTTGAATGACTGATCCTGGGCCTCTCCCCAAACAAAGGGTTCATCTTTTCTTTGCAACTTGTAAAGTGGAGCGGCTATAATAGAGAATCCAGCAATAAATGAACGATAAAATCCTACAAGACCTGTGAACTGTCTTACGGCTTCTGCGGTACGAGGCGTTGGAAAATCACGGGCAGCAATAATTTTTTATTCATTCAATGTAATACCTGAAGGTGTAACTGTATAACCTAGGAAATTAATCTTCTCTTTTAAAAATTAACATTTTGCAAGCTTTATTTTTAAATTAGCTTCAGCGAGCTTTGCAAGTACTTTTTCAAGGTTCTGGAAATGAGTCTGAACATCTTGCGACATGATTATGAGATCATCAAGGTAAACTAGAAGTGTACTTCCTATCAATCGACGAAATAGATTTGTCATGAGCCGTGAAAAAGTTATTGGACTACTCCGCAAACCAAATGGCATTCTTTTGAAATGAAAATGACCATTGGGAGTACTAAAGGCTGTCAATTGTTAATAGCTTCAAACACTTCACCAATTTCATGTTTAACACCAAAATTTTGTTGCTCAACGATTGGCTTAGTATGCTCGGGGGCAAAATGCATTAAAGTACCAAACGCTATCATTTTAGCCATAGACTCAGGGGACAGATTATTGTCTTTATCTAACCAAGTCGAATTATTCATAGCCGACACTAAGGCATAAAGATACTGATCGAGACGGCTAGTAAACGCATTAAACGACTCACCAGGCTGCATGGTGGCATTGGCAATTTTCTTGACTAACCTATACGGGTCAAGGTCTCCTTTATTAACAAAGCGACGGCGAAAGAAATCTTTAAATTCAGACCAAGACTGGAGGCTAACAATGGCTTTCTCATCAACAACGAAACGTGCATCTCCTTTGGTTGTGTCTACGGCAGAACGTGCAATTGCTAAGTATTCGGCATCAGTAGGCTTAGAAAAACGTGCAACTGTTTTTGCTTCAACCTTACTAAACCAAGATTCTAAAAGGTGCGATTCGCCAGCAAAAAGAGGAATAGCCATTTCCTGAGCTGATCTCTGGCCATTGGGATGAGCAACTGTTCCTGTTGAGTCTGAGGGAGTTTCAACAGTGGTAGGCATTGTTACAGCCGTGGAATTAATATTTGAACGCAGATTATAAGTAAGTGCACCTGGCATCAGAAATAGTATACACAAAAATAAACACTCAAAAAGATATCAACTTGGCTAAAGTAAAAAAAATTGGCAGAAATAAAATTATTAAATTGGGCTAGGCAAGAAAATAATTAAGAACAAGCAAATTGTGAATTAATTTTAGCAATCTTTCATTAAAAATGACTGGAATTAAATGTATGTAAATTAATTAAACCAGACTAAGCACAGTAATTTAGAATAAAACTGGAAAATGCAATTGCAAAATTTCATTAAAAAGATTCAACACAACAAGTGGCAATGCATGAAAAATGGATTTAGCAAAAACAAATTGGACACAGGCACATGGGTAACATGCTATGATAAAAGTGTAAAATAAAATGCGTAAAGGATTAATTTCAAAGTTAGGTCTGGAGAAATATCAGAATTTTTCTATGTTCAATTGTCTATGGGAATCTCAAAAATAAATTTCTATTATGCAAAATATACTACTAGGAACAATTATTTCTTACTTCTCTGGAATTTGAATTCACTAATGACACCATTAACAATTAATGAATAATGGAATCAATGCAGGAAATATTGAAATGACTCAGAAACTGTGAGAATGGAGAAATGGATCAGCTCCAATATTTAGCAAGTCACTGAATGGTTAATTCACAGGATATTATGGATATTATCTACGTTAAACCTCATTAAACCATAGCAGACGATATTTAAGCTCTCATTTACTCAACTCAGGGCTGCAGGATTTGCAATTTAACAGTAGCCAATACCAGAAACGGCGACGAGACGTGTGAAGAGGCACATGTGGGGCGTGTTTACATCTGGCTGGACAAGCAACGCTCCTAGTGGCATTTGCGGAATTTGAATATAACACATGCACTAAGCAGAACCACAGTGACGTCATGCACTAAGCAGAACCACAGTGACGTTATGCACTAAGGAGGACCCACAGTGACGTCATGCACTAATCAGAACCCCAGTGACGTCATGCACTGAGCAGAACCACAGTGACGTCATGCACTAAGCAGGACCCAGTGATGTCATGTACTAAACAGGACCCAGTAACGGCATGCACTAAGCAGGACCCCAGTGACGTCATGCACTAAGCAGGACCCCAGTGACGACATACACTTAGCAGGACCCCAGTGACGTCATGCACTAAGCAGGACCCCAGTGACGTCATGCACTAAGCAGGACCCCAGTGACGACATACACTAAGCAGGACCCCAGTGCCGTCATGCACTAAGCAGGACCCCAGTGACTTCATGCACTAGCAGGACCCCAGTGACGTCATGCACTAGCAGAACCCCAGTAACGTCATGCACTAAGCAGGACCCCAGTGACGTCTTGCACTAAGCAGGACCTCAGTGACGTCATGCACTAAGCAGGACCCCAGTGACGTCATGCACTAAGCAGGACCTCAGTGACGTCATGCACTAAGCAGACCACAGTGACGTCATGCACTAAGCAGGACCACAGTGACGTCATGCACTAGCAGGACCCCAGTGACGTCATGCACTAAGCAGGACCTCAGTGACGTCATGCACTAAGCAGGACCCCAGTGACGTCATGCACTAAGCAGGACCTCAGTGACGTCATGCACTAAGCAGGACCACAGTGACGTCATGCACTAAGCGTGACGCCATGCACTAAGCAGGACCCCAGTGACGTCATGCACTAAGCAGGACCCCAGTGACAACATGCACTAAACAGGACCCCAGTGACGTCATGCACTAAGCAGGACCCCTCATGAATGTTTGGACTCTGACATGTGAATTGACTCACTGCTCTGTGCAGTGATCCTTGTAAGACAT
>WNGS01100502.1:0-12278 GCA_020271785.1 Procambarus virginalis
TAGGTGTTTGCTATTTGCTTTTTAATTTACATATGATTATATACATGTTTATTTGTTTATCTCTAAGAATATTTATTTGTTATTTTACGACTTCTCTTCAAAATAAAGTTTATTGACGGCGACAATAGTTGTGTTTGATGTTTTTCTGTGTGTATTTACTATTTGTCTTTCCAAGATAAAAATGTACAGACTCTCGATATGTTTGTTCTCCATCATATATATATATATATATATATATATATATATATATATATATATATATATATATATATATATATGAACAAGCCTGAATGGTCCCCAGGACTATATGCGAATGAAAAATTCACACCCCAGAAGTATATATACAGAAATATATACTTATATAATATATAAGTATATATTATATATATTCATATATATATATATATATATATATATATATATATATATATATATATATATATATATGTATATATATATATATATATATATATATATATATATATATATATATATATATATTATATATATATATATATATATATATATGTATATATATATATATATATATATATATATATATATATATATATATATATATATATATATATATATATATATACATTTATACATTGCCGTGGCTCTCCGCCTCGCTGCCCCAATCCACACCGAATACAGGTGTATTTGCGGCGAGGCAGAGGCCGACAGTTATGGACGGCATGGCCTTCTCTGCCAAAGGACAGGAGGATGGCATGCAAGACACGGTGAGGTCAATGACATTATTAAGAGAAGCCTTACCACAGCCAGTTGTCCAGCAAAGAGAGAGCCCCGTTACCTAATGTCCCGCAAGTCTGATGAGCCTGTCGGTCGCCCAGACGGAATCACGGTGAACCCCTGGAAGAATGGTAGACAGTTGGTGTGGGACTACACTTGCGTTTCAACTTTAGCCAATACCTATGTTGACTTCAGTGCTACACAAGCAGGAGGAGCTGCCAATCACCGGGAAGCGGCCAAGTCACGTAAATACAGAGACCTTGAGCACCACTACAATTTTGTCCCCATTGCCTCAGAGACACTTGGTGCCTGGGGTAAAAGTGTGGCTAGCTTTTTGAAGGAGTTGGGGTCTAAGCAAAGCTAATCGAAACAACTAGAGACCCTAGAGCTGCCAGCTTTCTTTTTCAGCGCCTTAGTGTGGCAATCCAGAGAGGAAATGCTCACTGCATCCATAGTTCCTGCCCACCATCTGAGGAGCTGGAGGAGCTATTCAACTTGTGACAAGCAGCCTTGTACCCTGCATGTGCATGTAATCAATATTGTAACTTTTTTTGTGTAATGACATTTTCAAATAAGTTAGATAAATATACACACATATCAAAAGAATAGGAGTGGTAGGAGAAGAAAATATCAAAGTGTTCAGTGAGGATCCACAAAGTCTTCTCTGAGTACTCTTTATTTTCTTCTCCGAGGCTATGGGTCCCTACTCTTGCACCATAGGTGGTACCCCTTATATATATATATATATATATATATATATTATATATATATATATATATATATATATATATGTATATATATATATATATATATATATATATATATATAATATATATATATATATTTATATATATATATATATATATATATATATGTATATATATATATATATATATATATATTTTTATATATATATATATATATATATATATATATATATATATATATATATATATATATATATATATAACTGAAAACTCACACCCCAGAAGTGACTGGAACCCATACTGCCAGGAGCAACGCAACTGGTATGTACAGGGACACCTTAATCCGCTTGACCATCACGACCGGACATAAGGAAGTGATAGCCGAAGCTATTTTAACCACTTTCCCGCCGGCACTCGGATGGTAATCTTGGGCATAGCATTTTATCAAATCACCTCATTTTTTGGGGGCAACACGTGAGGAACACAAGCCTGAATGGTCCCCAGGACTATGGGTTCGTGTCCAGGTGTCCGGGTTCGAGTCACTTCTGGGGTGTGAGTTTTCAGTTGCATATAGTCCTGGGGACCATTCAGGCTTGTTCATATATATATATATATATATATATATATATATATATATATATATATATATATATATATATATATATATATATATATATATATATATATATATATTTATGCAATTGACGATCACTATCACTAAACACTGATCATTTGTATGCGGAAAAACCACAAAGAAATGGAGAAGAGAGATGAACGTTTCGACTCGCGGAAGTCGTTGTCAACATCAGTCTGATGTTGACAACGACTTTCGCGAGTCGAAACGTTCATCTCTCTTCTCCATTTCTTTGTGGTTTTTCCGCATATATATATATATATATATATATATATATATATATATATATATATATATATATGTCGTACCTAGTAGCCAGAACTCACTTTTTGGCCTACTATGCAAGGCCCGATTTGCCTAATAAGCCAAGTTTTCCTGAATTAATATATTTCTCAAATTTTTTTCTTATGAAATGATAAAGCTACCCATTTTATTACGTACTAGTTCAATTTTTCTTTATTGGAGTTAAAATTAACGTAGATATATGACCGAACCTAACCAACCCTACCTAACCTAACCTAACCTATCTTTATTGCTTAGGTTAGGTTAGGTAGCCGAAAAAGTTAGGTTAGGTTAGGTTAGGTAGGTTAGGTAGTCGAAAAACAATTAATTCATGAAAACTTGGCCTATTAGGCAAATCGGGCCTTGCATAGTAGGCCAAAAAGTGAGTTCTGGCTACTAGGTACGACATATATATATATATATATATATATATATATATATATATATATATATATATATATATATATATATATATGTATATATATATATATATATATATATATATATATATATATATATATTATATATATATATATATGTCGTACCTAGTAGCCAGAACGCACTTCTCAGCCTACTATGCAAGGCCCGATTTGCCTAATAAGCCAAGTTTTCATGAATTAATGTTTTTCGACTACCTAACCTACCTAACCTAACCTAACCTAACTTTTTAGGCTACCAAACCTAACCTAACCTATAAAGATAAGTTAGGTTAGGTTAGGTAGGGTTGGTTAGGTTCGGTCATATATCTACGTTAATTTTAACTCCAATAAAAAAAAATTGACCTCATACATAATGAAATGGGTAGCTTTATCATTTCATAAGAAAAAAATTAGAGAAAATATATTAATTCATGAAAACTTGGCTTATTAGGCAAATCGGGCCTTGCATGGTAGGCTGAGAAGTGCGTTCTGGCTACTAGGTACGACATATATATATATATATATATATATATATATATAATATATATATATATATATATTATATATATATATATATATTATATATATATAATTATATAATATATATATATATATATATATATATAATATGTATATATATGCAAACAAGCCTGAATGGTCCCCAGGACTATATGCAACTGAAACTCACACACCATAAGTGGCTCGAACCCATACTGCCAGGAGCACTCTGCTGGCGTACAGGATCCCTTAACCGCTCGACCAACACGACCGGACAAAAGAGGATGGTAGCCGAGGCTATTTCCATCCCCACGCCGGCACTCGGTGGGTAATCTTGGGTATGGTATTTTATCAAATCACCTTATTCTTTGGGGCACACATGAGGAACACAAATGCGATCAGTCTGAATGGTCGCTGATGTTATCCTTTTGATATGGATTTCAGGGGACAGGTTTGGTGTGATATCAACCCAAAGATTCTTCTCTTTTCCTGACTTCTGAAGCATTTCCTCTACTGGTACTTTATGCTTTCCAAGCTGTTATCTTATTTTTGACCTGCTCCCTACGCCTATCTTTATCACTTTGCAGTTCCAGGAGTTAAACTCTAGTAGCCATTTATTGGACCATTCCATCAGTCTGTCCAGGTCATCTTGTAGCCTCTTGCAGTCCTCCTCTGTCTTAATCCTTCTCATAATTTTAGCATCATCAACAATCATTGAGAGGAATGAGTCTACACCTATGTTCTCACCTAGTTGGTGTGTGTATGTGTATATGTGTGTATGTGTGTGTACTCTTCTAGTTGTGCTTACTGGGGTTGAGCTTTGGTTGTTTGGTCCCGCCTCTCAACAGTCAATCTACTGGTGTACAGATTCCTGAGCTTCTCGAGCTCTGTCATATCTACATTTGAAACTGTGTATGGAGTCGGCCTCCACCACATCATTTCCTAGTGCGTTCCATTTACTAACTACTCTGACACTGAAAAAGTTCTTTCTAATGTCTCTGTGGCTCATTAGGTACTCCCATATTAGTAGGAGACAGTTTACGCCTGTGTCCCCTTGTGCGTGTACCGCCCGTGTTAAATAATCCAGCCTTGGCTACCCTGTCAATTCCCGTGAGTAACCATATACAAACCATAATGTGGTACTGTACCAAAGCCTTTTGGCAGTCCAAAAATATGCAATCTGCCAATCCTTCTCTGTTTTGTCTTTTTCCGTTATCTTAACATAAAACCCCAGGAGGTTCATCAGGGATGATTTCCCTTATCTAAAGCCGTGTTGTTGTTTATTTACAAACAAAATTCCTTCAAGAATGTCCAACTTGTCTTAACCTTATAATTTTTCGAAGTACCATCACGAAGATCACCATCATTACCATTGTTATAAAAATAGTGGGGGCTTGCTATGGGGAACTGGTACTATTAAGGGGTAAGGGTAAGTAGAATACAGAGGTATCAAAAAATGGGAGAACTAAAAGGCCCGGCCCCCAAAGTAAAATATCCACAATAATAAATGCTTGCTACTAAACCCGGTTAGTCTAGGAATAGATTATTGTACTCCCACACAGGAAAAAGGGATACTCTGTTCAAACTTACTTATTTATTAACCCCTTAACACCCCCCATACACAATCACACCAATAACAATTTAATACTAACTTTACCACACAATCTTACGTTAAAAGCCTTGGTCCACTTAGGCAGGATACAAGGTTTACACTGAAAACAAGCTAGGGTAAAGCTCTACTATAAAACACTGGAGGTAGTCAGCTTAGGGTAGGGGACCACGTGTTTACACTGGGACCCCCGTTAGCATAACAGGTAAGATAAACACTTAAATACACTTACTACACCCCAGGTATACTACTCTACACATAGAACGATAGGTATGCCAGACATATACAAAATGAGTAATGGAGTACTTAACCAACTAAGTCACAGAAATAAAGAATTAAGAGGAAGGAGGAGAGCACGTCCAAACAGCACAGTCAGCCAGCAGAGAAGGCCGCCTCAGTCTCGAGCCCTGCAGCATGCGTGTGGTGCCGGGAAGAGCCCAATTGATCATACAGCTATACACATTAAAACATCTTCCCCTTATGCCTCATATTGCTACTTTCCTCATTCTACGGGTAGTTAAACTTATAACAATGTTACTTAATCCACAACAAGTTTAAGAGTCTAAATGCTTTGTGAGCAACAAGAATAGTCGTACTTCTGGCAGGGATGATTACAAACAGCTTCAGCTCTCTATGCGTCCCCTGCCATATTGTCGTTTAATAAGCTCAATTTTGACCTCTGGTTTCCATCTAAAGAACCCAGAGTCGTAACAAGGACCTCTCACTTGGTGACCAAACACGAGTTCAAAAGGTGAACATCCCAAAGACTCTTGTAACCCTTCTCTCGCAGCAAACAACACAAAGGGGAAATTCTCATCCCAATTACGTGGATAAGTCTCTCTGGTTGTCCTCAACATTTGTTTTAAAGTCTGGTGGAAACGTTCAAGCCCACCTTGGCTTTGTGGATGATATGGACTAGACAATTTGTGCTGAATCCCTCGGGACTCGCAAAAAGTTCTGAAAACTTTAGAACAAAAGTTTCCCCCATTATCACTCTGAATAACCCTAGGCATCCCAAACAAAGAGAAAAAGCGTTCAAGACACTTGATGAGATTATGAGCTTGGGTATTCCTTTTTTTTTTGAGATATATACAAGAGTTGTTACATTCTTGTACAGCCACTAGTATGCGTAGCGTTTCGGGCAGGTCCCTGGAATACGATCCCCGCCGCGAAGAATCGTTTTTTCATCCAAGTACACATTTTACAGTTGCGTTAAACAGAGGCTACATTAAGGAATTGCGCCCAGTAAATCCTCCCCGGCCAGGATACGAACCCATGACATAGCGCTCGCGGAACGCAAGGCGAGTGTCTTACCACTACACCACGGAGACTGTTAATCTGTCCTTAGAGCATAAGCTTCTGGAAATCTAGTAGTCATACACATGAGAGTGAATAAATCATGTTACCCGACTTAGTCTTAGGTAAAGGACCTACACAATCAATTACAACATGAGTAAATGGTTCATCAGGAACTACAATAGGTTGCAATGGTGCTCTAGGCACAGATTGATTAGGTTTTCCAACAAGTTGACAAGGTACACAGTTATGACAATATCTAACCACGTCTTCTTTAACTTAGGCCAGAAAAAATATTTACATATCTTATGGTACATATTTGAGATACCTTGGTGACCTCCCATGGGGTCATCATGTGCAGCTTGCAAGATCTGCCTACGATAATCATTGGGGACAACGAGTTGGGTTCTAATCTCACAATCATCTGAAGAGGGAGCTAATACATTCTGGGGATTGGTTAACATTATGGGACACTTGGGCCCTGCAACCTGTCGGTTGCCAAAATCATTACCTAAGATAATGTCTACCCCAGGAATGGGCAGTTGCTTACTCACACCAACATTACACCATCCTGAAGTATATTTAGAATCAAGATTAATTTGCATTAAAGATACAGGTTGTACTCTACCGGCAATACCTTGGAGAAGTACAACTTCACCCAGATCTCGGGTGTCAACATCAGCAAGTACATTTTGGGCAATAAGAGACTGTGAAGCTCCAGTATCACGGAGTAATTGAACAGTCTTATGGTTACCATTATTACATAATAATGTACCTGTGGAAATATATGGCTTAAAGTCAGCCATCCAATTGGGATTGACTGTAGTACATGAAGAATTAATATGTTGCAATCCTTTACTCATAATAAGACAGTTGGC
Organism: Procambarus virginalis; assembly: GCA_020271785.1. NCBI lineage: Eukaryota > Metazoa > Arthropoda > Malacostraca > Decapoda > Cambaridae > Procambarus > Procambarus virginalis. The sequence goes on from WNGS01100502.1 coordinate 7,077, forward strand.
CGTAGTTCAGGATGCAAACTAAAACATGAAGTAATCACATGACCCCTTCTCTTACAATGTGTACAATGCTTAAAAGTGGGCACACTGGTAGAACCAACTGCAGGTTTAGAATGAGCATTACTAGGCTTATATGATCCTGGCAGTGGAGTAACAATCTTAGGGTTAGTAAGAGAAGAGTTCACGGGAGTAACTGGCGGACTAGGAGTGGGCTTATAATGATAAGGAGTTCTGTGAGCATTGTAATTTACTCTATGACTAGACTTAGGTGAAGTGGCCGTAAACTGGGCCTTAGTCAACAACTCATGCTCATCAGCGAGCTTTGACAGCTCATAAATGTCTGTTACATTCTTTTGTTCTGCCATAAAAGTAGACAATTTGTCTGGGAGACAAGACAATACTTCTTCCATGATAAGAAGATTCTTTAAAGCATCAAACTCTGTTACTGAAAGTGACTTTAACCATCTGTTGCAATAGTTCGTCTTTTGACGAGTAAAATCAGCTATTGTCTGATCACTTACCCTCCTTAGGTTTCTAAATTTTTGCCTGTGTGCCTCTGGATTTAATTGATAAGCATTTAAGATGCTTTTCTTTACAAATTCATAATCAAAACTATGAGCGTCAGGTAGGGATGTAAAAACCTCCTGACTACGCCCCTTAAATTGAGACTGCATAATTGCTACCCATTGATCCCTTGGCCAGTTCATACTGATGGCAATCTTATTAAAATGTGCAAGAAAACCTCAGGATCCTCCTCATTAAACTTGGGTAATTCTATATATTTACTCATCCTTATGGGATTATTATCATTATTAATTGAAACATTACTAGAATTTCCATGCCTTCCATACGCTGTGTTTCAAGCCTGAAATTAGTGTCAGCCATTTGTTGTTGAATCTCTAATTGTTCCTTCTTTGTTGCTTCTAGTTGCAACTCCATTAAAACTCTCTGGTTTTGTGCCGCAAGTTCTAAACGCCTAGTCTCAAGCTCCCTCTGCTGAGCTTCAGCCTCTAATAATTTCTGTTCTTTTTGAGCTTCAAGCTCTAATAATTTCTGTTTCTGTTGAGCTTCAATCTCTAATAATTTCTGTTGCCTTGCACATTCGTTGGCCTTTTCTTGAGCCTCAAGTTTAGCATACGTTACTTGTGCATCTAACTCAAGACGCCTTAAAGCAATTTGATCACTTGACTCTTCTCTAACTTCCTCCAGACATTCTTCTCCTAATTCTTGGTTCTCAACAAAATGTGTCACTATGACTCTCAGAATTTGTGCCTTAGTCATGCTATTTCTGGCGGTTAATTCTAGCTTATTGGCCATATTTACTAACGCAAACTTTGTTAGGTTTTTAATTCCCTCAAAGTTTGGTTGAGCCAACAACAACAACACTGGGTCCTCCATCGTGATTAACACTTGGCACTTGATTCACAATAATAATAATAAACACACTGGCACTGCACTTCACTTCACTGTAAAATTTTCACCACACTGAAAATTCGCTTGGCCTCACTCCACAAACAAAAGTTATAGGATGACTTACCTCAAAATCGTGAAACGTTGTTACTTGACACACAGGAAGGCTTGCATGGCACATGGAATAGTTAATAGCAGAAAACACACAAGACACTGGTACCTAGGAAGGCAAGGTTAGATTAGCACAGTTAAGTTTAAGTGGGAACAATATTTCCCGGCACAGGCCCCCATAACTATGTTACGAGATCGTTCGTCACGGCTCGTAACCCACGGCAACACATATCTTACATACAAGTAATGAATATTTAGATGTGCATATAATCAGATAAAACAAGGCATATATAGAAGTACAAATTAATGTAGAAGTACAAATTAAATGTATTTAATTACGTAGCTTATAGAGGTACGTAACATACCTCACCTGGGAATCTCCCACAACCAAATTCGCTTCGATCCTCTCTTTTCTCTTGGGGCACTTTGAGGGACCCGCGCTTCAATGTTCCTCACCGCTATGCCCTTACCTCCACGCTGAACCATAGGTTCACCACAGCACTCGTCCTCCAACACATCAAATGCGTTTGTAATCTTTATGTTATTAGGTGTCTGTTTTGCCAAGGTCTTCTTAAGACCCCTGTCCTTTACAATATGCCAAGACGGGGTCTCCCTAATGCCGGTCTCCTCCGTTGCTTCATCCTGTCGTTGTGTTATAAAAGATGGTGGGCTTGCTATGGGGGAACTGGTACTATTAAGGGGTAAGGGTAAGTAGAATACAGAGGTATCAAATATGGGAGAACTAAAAGGCCCGGCCCCCAAAGTAAAATATCCACAGTAATAAATACTTGCTACTAAACCCTGTTAGGCTAGAGTTAGATCATTGTACTCCCACACAGGAAAAAGGGATACTCTGTTCAAGCTTACTTATTTATTAACCCCTTAACAACCCCCCATACACAATCACACCAATAACAATATAATACTAACTTTACCACACAATCTTACGTTAAAAGCCTTGGTCCACATAGACAGGATACAAGGTTTTACACTGAAAATAAGCTAGGGTAAAGCTCTACTATTGAAACACTTGAAGTTAGAGTCAGCTTAGGGTAGGGGACCACGTGTTTACAATGGGACCCCCGTTAGCATAACAGGTGAGATAAACACTTAAAAACACTTACTACACCCCAGGTATACTACTCTACACATAGAACGATGGGTATGCCAGAATATAACAAAAATGAGTTATGGAGTACTTAACCAAAATAAGATAGAAATAAAGAACCAAGAGGAAGGAGGAGAACGTCCTATCACCACAGCCAGCCAGCAGAGAAGACCGAGGGAGTCTCTCCCTCCTCCTCCGTGGGCTAATGCTGCCGGCAGACTGTTCAACTAATCATACCGGCGCCCGATACAAAGTTTACTCAGGTTTACTTTACAATGATTAGACAGTATTAGTAAACATAGTTGGTGCCTATTTATATTTAATAATCAACCCAAGCTCAGTCTTTAGTACTCTTTGAGAAACACGAATAGTTTTACGTCTGGCAGGGAAGATTACAAACAACTTAGCTCTCGATGCGTCCCATGCCATATTGTAGTTTAATAAGCTCAATTTGACCTCTGGTTTCCATCTAAAGAAACCAGGGTCGTAACACGTTGCTTAAGCTGCCTTACCTCCTCCCGCAGCTGCCTTACCTCCTCCCGCAGCTGCCTTACCTCCTCCCGCAGAGGTAACAATATTATCCCATTCTGACTTATCCCATTTATACTAACTCTCTGTTTCCTTTGGAATAGCAATGCCTTAACCCAACTTAATATAACACCCTCAATACCATGAGCCTCTATTTTTAAATCAGTCTTTTATGTGGCACTGTATCTAAAGTTTTGCTAAAGTCAAGGTACACAACATCACAATCCAAAAAAAACAAAAAATCAAAATGTTTATTTAGGTAAGGTACATACATAAAAGTGATTGTACAGAGTGATGAAGTTAATAGATAGGGCTAGTACATACAATGCCTAAAGCCACTATTACGCAAAGCGTTTTGGGCATGAAAAACTTAAATGACTAAGGCTTAAGACTAATTGAGCATAAGGAATAAAATGAGTTGAGAAAAAAAAACAGTTAAGAAGGGGGGAACATGGCTGAAAAAGCAGCACAAATGCAATTCGGTCGACAAAACAGCGTCATTTAAAACAAAAACAGACATTGGTTGACAATAGAGGGGTAAGGCAGGTTACAGGGAATTTATTAGGTATTGCTTCGTTTTTCTCTTAAACTGGTTGAGAGAGGCACAGTCTTTAACATGGTTGGGAAGGTCATTCCACATTCTGGGTCCCTTGATTTGTAAAGCATTTCTAGTTTGATTAAGTCGTACTCTAGGAATATCAAAACTGTATTTATTTCTGGTGTGGTGCTTATGGGTTCTGTTACAACCTTCTATGAAGCTTTTGAGGTCAGGATTGGCATTACAGTTCAGCGTTTTATATATGTATAATACACATGAGAGAATGTGCAGTGACTTAATGTCTAACATATTCAGAGATTTGAGAAGGGGTACCGAATGATGTCTGGGGCCAGAGTTGGATATTGTCCTAATAGCAGCTTTGTGTTGAGTGATTAGAGGACGTAAATGATTTTGGGTAGTAGAACCCCAAGCACAAATACCATAGTTGAGATATGGATAGATGAGGGAGTAATAGAGAGTCACCAGGGCAGGGCGGGGTACATAATATCTGATCTTAGAAAGAATGCCAACAGTTTTTGAAACTTTTTTAGATATATTTAGAATGTGTCCCCGGAAATTCAGCTTGTGGTCAATGAGAATGCCAAGGAATTTGCCATCTAATTTGTTACAAATTTGGGTATTGTTTATTTTGAGATTTATATGATTAGAGGATTTATTGCCAAACAGAATATAAAAAGTTTTGTCAATGTTAAGGGTGAGTTTGTTAGCAGTTAGCCAAAGATGGACTTTCTCTAGCTCAGTATTCACTGTGGCATTTAGAGCAAGGGGGTCAGGACTGGAGTAAATGAAGGTTGTGTCGTCAGCAAACAGAATTGGTTTGAGGTGTTGGGAGGCATTAGGAAGGTCATTAATGTAGATGAGAAAGAGGAGAGGGCCAAGTATGCTGCCCTGAGGAACACCAATGTTGATGGGTAGGGTGGGAGAAATTGAATTATTCACAGAAACATACTGGAGCCTGTCAGTAAGGTAGGATTTGAGGTATTGCAGGGAGTGTCCTCTGACTCCATAATGATGTAATTTAAGAAGAAGGTTTTGGTGGTTGACAGTGTCAAAAGCCTTTCGCTGGTCCACAAATAACCAACCGGGAACTCATTTGTATCAAGAGCTGTATGAATCAAGTTAATCATACTAATAAGTGCATCATTAGTGCTTTTTTGGGGTCTGAAGCCATATTGGCAAGAGCTAAGTATATTGTGTTTGGCTAGATAAGAGTAAAGCTGCTTGTAGATTAATTTCTCAAATATTTTTGACAGGTTAGGCAGGATTGATATAGGTCTGTAGTTGTTAACATCTGTGAGATCACCACATTTGTGTACCGGGGTTACTCTTGCTTTTTTTAGAATATCTGGAAAGGTTTGGAGTTCAAGTGACTTGTTGAAGAGCAATGCAATTGCAGGGACTAAAGTTCTGGAGGCTTTTTTGTAAATTAAAGTTGGTATTTCCTCAAGGGCACTAGACTTGGTTTAAGGGTGTTATGAACAATAGTGGG
>WNGS01100505.1:0-16084 GCA_020271785.1 Procambarus virginalis
CCCCAAGTGATAAGTGTTAGTTTATAAGAATACTGGTTTTTCTGTGGCTTGGAAGAAAATGCACATCAAGTGGGGGCTTAATTTATTATTAATTATTATGTAAATTAATTACATAAATTAATTATTATATAAATTAATTACAAAATTAATTATATAAATTAATTACAAAATTATTACAAAATTTATTACATAAATTAAAATAATAATCATAGATGACTATTATTGAGCTTATCACTTTGGGGGTTCCGACGGAGCACCCCCAAAGGCAACACAATTCGTTGGAAATTGGGACAAGTGTCCTCAGCAAAACCGCATTGGCGTCTACCCCCGGAAAGGCCAGGGGATGCAGGGGATCCCGGGAGGCGGGTGGGCGTTTTGAGTGTATCGCCCGGGAACGCAGCAGCGAGACGATTGGTGCGTCCCCGTGCGCGCGTAAATACCCCCCCCCCCAAGATGCACGCTCAACCATGGTCGGTTAGCCACCGAGTATGGTATTACATTTTCTTCCTTCCAGAAATTCCGCCGTTTGCCTTGCATACAGCGTCTATTTTCTGTGGCTTGGAAGAAAATGCACATCAAGTGGGGGCTTAATTTATTATTAATTATTATGTAAATTAATTACATAAATTAATTATTATATAAATTAATTACAAAATTAATTATATAAATTAATTACAAAATTAATTACAAAATTTATTACATAAATTAAAATAATAATCATAGATGACTATTATTGAGCTTATCACTTTGGGGGTTCCGACGGAGCACCCCCAATCCCGTGAGGGCCAGCGGCGCGGAACCCCCACCCCCGAAGGGCGAGCGGAAGCTGGCTGCTATACGTAGGAACGCACCTCCTCGCTACTGTGGCCGTAAGCGTGCCCGTATGCCCGGAGAGGCCATTAAAAAACAGTCGGTCTTCCTTGACCCAGACTGAAAAAGGTACCTTTCCGGGTCTACTTGGCAGATGCTGCGAGGAGACGCAGCTCGCTTGGTGGGCCGGCGGAGTACCATCTTGACGAGCCGTGGAGCGGGGAGGCGGGAAGCCCCCCACTGTGGACTGGGAGGAGTACATACTGCCGGGTTTGTACTCCATGCAGGCAGCGCGTGTCACCGTGGGGAATGACTGGTTGTTTCCGTGTTTATCTTCCTCGTAGTAGCCCACCTTCGCAGAGACCAGTCCTGGATGGCTGGCCCCAGGGCGGGTGTGGGAATGTGGACGCTGTCCACTCCGAGGCCGACTCGCCAGGGTCGACCCCGAGTCGGTCGTTGTCGCTGTGGTGAGCCCCTCGGGTGTGGAGTGGAGGTGTCTGCTTAGAAGGGAGTCGGTTGCCTCCTAGTATACCTCGCACGGTGGGCATGAGAGCCGTGGTCCACCGTTCATAGCCCCACTGCGCCTTCCACGATCATCACAGGTTTTCGTCGTCCTCGTTCTGTTGTGGGTCTGGAAGTAATAAAGCAGTAAGGGTGGGCAGGGGCTGGTGTGCAGAGTTAACGTGAAGAGCAAAGGCACAGGTGCGTGGAACCGCATCAAAGTATACTGCTGGCGACTTAGGCTGCGAGAGTGGGATAACTGGCTGCGACACCTGTCGCGGAAGGCAGGAATAGGTAGGATTGAATAAAGTCCCAGGCATAGCTGAGCGGGCTGCGTCGAGAGTTGGTAGGCACAGGCACGGCAAGTACCAATATTAAATTATATATAATAGGATTTATATAAGTATTTTTACATAAATTAAATTATCAATTAAATTTAATAAGACGATGAATAATAGAAAGATAATAAAATACAATAAAATTGTAGAATATAAAGAATTATAATGTAAATTATGTTAAATAACATAAATTAAGTCAATGTTAAAGCACAGTTCAGCCAGTGGACTGCAGGTGGCTCCGAAGACTGCCTAGAGTGCAGCTAAGTCCATATCGCTATGCCGCGGGGAGATACTAAGGTACGCCAACAGTCCAAGGAAAGAGGGTGTTAAGTGGAATCGAACTGCGGAACCCCTTACGCTCAACAAGACGTATGAGAACTGTAACAAATTTATTATTAAAAGGAGAGAAAATGCGTTAGGGCGTGCTCAGCTTGTGACACCACCAGCTGGGCCATCAGCTGTTGGATCATTGGCTGGGACCACCTCAGCCTTAACAACAGCAGCTGCGCTTGGCCCCCAGGGGCCTGCTCAGGTGGAACACCAGCAGCTTGGCCATCGACTGCTGGATCCTCGGCTGGTACCTCATCGGCCGGAACAGCAGCAGCTGTGCCTGGCCCCCAGGGGCATGCGCAGCTTGGGGCACCACCAGCTGGGCCATCAGCTGCCGATCATCGGCTGGGACCACCTCAGCCGGAACAACAGCAGCTGTGCTTGGCCTGGTCGATGACCGGCCGCGGGGACGATAAGCCCCGGAAGCACCTCAAGGTATCCTCAAGGTAGGCCCCTAGGCGTGCCCAGCTGGAACACCACCAGCTGTGCCATCAGCTGCTGGCTCATCGGCTGGTACCGCCTCAGCCGTGACAACAGCAGCTGCGCATGGCCCCCAGGGGCAAGCTCAGCTGGAACACCACCAGCTGTGCCATCGGCTACTGGAACATCGGCTGGGACCACACCAGCCGGGACAACAGCAGCTGTGCTTGGCCCCCCAGGGCATGCTCAGCTGGAACACCACCAGCTGGGCCAGCAGCCGCTGAATCATCGGGTGGTACCCCACCAGCCGGGACAACGGCAGCTGTGCCTGGCCCCCAGTGTAAGCGGGAAGTACTAAGGGACACCAACAGGCCAAGGCAAGAGGGGGTTAAGTGGCATGGAACTGCAGAAACACTTACGCTCGACAAGACGAATGAGAACTGTAACAAAATTATTAGCAAGAATGGTTAGAAAAAGCTTACTTCCCTTCTTCCCTCGTGAAGATCCTCGTTCGGGACACGCCATCTGCAGCCTCGGCAACTGGACCTTGCAGCTGCGCGAAAATCTTCAGCCAGGACATCCAGAACTGGTCCTGGCGCCCCAGGGCATGCTCAGGTGAACACCCTCAGCTGTGCCATCAGCTGCTGGACCATCGGCTGGGACCTCAGCAGCTGGGAAGGGCACGCTCCTCTGGAAGACTGCCAGCGGAGCCTGCGGCTGCTGGACCATCAGCTGGGACCACATCAGCCGGAACTACAGCAGCCGGGCTTGGCCCCCAGGGGCATGCTCAGCTGGACCACCACCAGCTGTGCACTTAGCTGCTGGATTATCGTCAGGGACCTCATCAGCTGGACTACAGCCGATGGGCTTGTCCCCCAGGGGCGTGCTCAGCCGGAACACCACCAGCTATGACATCAGCTGCTGGATCATCGGCTGGTACCACATCAGCCAGAACTACAGCAGCAGTGCTTAGCCCCCCAGGGGCATTCATAGCTGGAACACCACCAGCTGTGCCCTCAGCTGCTGGATCATCGGCCGGGACCACTTCCGCCGTAACATCAGCAGCTGTGTTTGGCCCCCAGGGGCATGCTCTGCTGTAACACCACCAGCTGTGCCGTCAGCTGCTGGATCGTCGGCTGGGACCACATCAGCCGGAACGACAGCAGCTGTGCTTGGCCCCCAGGGGCATGATCAGCTGGAACACCGCCAGCTGTGCCGTCAGCTGCTGGATCATCGGCTGGGACCACCTCCGCCGGAACAACAGCAGCTGTGCTTGGCCGCCAGGGTCATGCTCAGCTCGGAAACGCCACCAGCTGTGGCATCAGGAGCTGGATCATCGGCTGGTACCACATCAGCCGGAACAACAGCAGCTGTGCTTGGCCCCCGGGGTCGTGCACAGCTGGGACACCACCAGGTGTGCCATCGGCATGCTGGATCATCGGCTGGGACCACATCAGCCGGGACAACAGCAGCTGTGCTTGGCCCCCAGGGCATGCTCAGCTGGCACACCGCCAGCTGTGCCGTCAGCTGCTGGATCATCGGCTGGGACCACATCAGCCGGGACTGGTAATAAACACCACCAGGTGTGCCATCGGCATGCTGGATCATCGGCTGGGACCTCATCAGCCGGAACGACAGCAGCTGTGCCTGGCCCCCAGGGCATGCTCAGCTGGCACACAGCCAGCTGTGCCGTCAGCTGCTGGATCATCGGCTGGGACCACATCAGCCGGGACTGATAATAAACACCACCAGGTGTGCCATCGGCATGCTGGATCATCGGCTGGGACCTCATCAGCCGGAACAACAGCAGCTGTGCTTGGCCCCCAGGGCATGCTCAGCTGGCACACCGCCAGCTGAGCCGTCGGCTGCTGGATCATCGGCTGGGAACACATCAGCCGGAACAACAGCAGCTGTACTTGGCCCCCAGTGTCACGCTCAGCTCGGAACACCGCCAGCTGAACCATCAGCTGCTGGATCGTCGGCTGGGAAGTAAAGAAGCAATAGGAAATAACAAATTTATATAGATAGGACTTAGAACAACAAACACAATAAAATTATAAAATTAAAGAAATGTATAATAAATAAATTATAACAAGAAACTAATAATGGAGAAAATAGAATTAATAATAGGACACCACCAGCTGTGCCCTCAGCTGCTGAACCATCGACTGCGTCCACCTCCGCCGGAGCATCAGCAGCTGTGCTTGGCCCCCGGGGGCATGCTCAGCTGGAACACCGCCAGCTGTGCCGTCTGCTGGCGGTACCACACCAGCCGGAACTACAGCAGCTGTGCTTAGCCCCCCAGGGGCATGCACAGCTGGAACACCACCAGCTGTGCCCTCAGCTGCTAGACATCGGCTGGGACCACATCCGCCGGAACAACAGCAGCTGTGCTCGGCCCCCAGGGGCATGCTCAGCTTGGGACCCCACCAGCTGTGCCAACAGTCGCTGGCTCATCGGCTGGGGCCACATCCGCCGGAACAACAGCAGCTGTGCTCGACCCCCAGGGGCAGGCTCAGCTTGGCACTCCACCAGCTGTGCCATCAGTTGCTGGATCATCGGCTGGCGCTACATCAGCCGGAACAACAGCAGCTGTGCTTGTCCCCCAGGGGCATGCTCAGCATGCTCAGCCTTCGGCTGCTGGATCATCGGCGGGAACCACTTCCACCGGAACATCAGCAGCCGGGAAAGGCGCTGGGTACACGCTGGGCACCGGGGACAATCCTAACTACAACTGGGCGCCGCACACGCGGGCGTGGAGGGGAACACGGGCAGGACTGTACCTTAGGATAATGGAGATGGGCCGGCTGCTCCGGCATAATTCTAATCTGAAAATTATTTTTATTAAAAAATTAGCCGAAATGAAGAGCTGGTGACGCCTAATAAAGACGACGAACCAAGCATCAGTTAGGTTAGGTTCGGTAGGTTTGTTTTGGTGACCGGCTAGCTGCAGCTGTGCTCGGCCCCCAGGGGCATGCTCAGCTTGGCTCACCACCTGCTGTGCCAACAGTTGCTGGATCATCGGCTGGCACCACATCAGCCGGAACAACAGCAGCTGTGCTTTGCCCCCAGGGGCTAGCTCAGCATGCCAGCCTTCGGCTGCTGGACCATCGGCGGGAACCACTTCCGCCGGAACATCAGCAGCCGGGACAGGCGCTGGGTACACGCCAGGCGCCGGGGACAATCCCAACTACAACAGGGCGCCGCACACGCGGGCGTGGAGGGGAACACGGGCAGGACTGTACCTTAGAATAATGGAGATGGGCCGGCTGCTCCGGCATAATTCTAATCTGGAAAATATATTTTTATTAAAAAATTAGACGAATATAGAGCTGGCGACGCCAACTAAACATGACGAACCAAGCGCCGGATAGGTTAGGTTAGGTTCGGGTTGGTTTGGTTTGGTTAAGTTAGGTTAGGTTAGGTTAGGGTAGTTAGGTTAGGTCAGCCCAACCTAACATATCATCCAGTACCAACGTAATGCCAGGAAGCTCTCCGGCTTCCTCCGGCCCTCCGGCTGTGCTCAGCTGCTGGATCATCGTCTGGGACCGCATCAGCCGGAACAACAGCAGCTGTGCTTGGCCCCCAGGGGGCATGCTCAGCTGGCACACCACCAGCTGGGCCGACGACTGCTGGACCGTCGGCCGGGACCACATCAGCCTGAACATCGACGGCTGGGCTTGGCCCCCAGGGGCATGTTCAGCCGGCACACCGACTGCTGACCTATCAGCTGCTGGGTCATCGGCAGCGTATCCACGGCAGCCAAGACATCAGTAGCTGGGCCTTAGCTGCTGGACCCTTGGCAGGGACTACTTCAGCCGTAACTACAGCAGCTAGGCCCGCCCGCAGGCGGGCAAGCCAAATGAGGAGCGAAATATCATAGATAAATGATCAGCATGGATAATGAATGAGGGGAAATAATAAACGGAAAAGTGAAAACACATAGCCAGACATAATGACTGTTTAAGAAATGAGCCCTTTGTGCATACCCCGACATTGTATTGGTAACTGGCACTAGGCTCCTTCGCAATGTGCCATGACATTCTCCCTAGTTGCATCAAATGCTGCACTGGCGCACTGCTCATATAGGATAAAGGCATTGAGTAATGTGGCCTTCCGGAACACAATGCAGTAACACACGGACTTCAGACCTCGAAGACGCCTGAATCTTTTTCCACATCCTCGACACTCATGAGGGCGAACCGCCAATGATTTAACATGTGTGTTAATATAGCTTCACGTTCTTAAACTCCTGCCACACTCTGCACACACGAAACGGCGTTCCTCTGAATGCCTTAATAAGTGTCTCTTCAGATGGCCAAGACGACAGAAACTCTTACCACACTCTGGACACTCGTGAGGTTTGTCATCCGAATGCACTAAAATGTGAGTCTTCATAAGACGAAGCAGACTGAACCTCTTCCCGCACATGGGACACTCGTGAGGTTTGTCATCTACACTTGTGGGGGCTGTACACTTGGGGGATTGTCTGCCGAATGGAATAAGATAGGAGAATGCACTAAATTGTGAGTCATCATATGACTAAACAGACTGAACCTCTTCCCACACTCGGGACACTCGAGAGGTTTGTCCTCAACGCTTGTGGGAATTAACAGCCGAATGTATAAAAGATGAGAGGACCTACTTCGAAGATGCCTGAACCTCTTCCCAGCACCTCCTCGCTCCTGTGCACCAACATGTGAGTCTTCATATCTCCACTCTGAATGAGGCTCTTCCCCACTCTGTACACTTAAGAATATGAGAAGAATTTCGTGAGCACTTGGCGCTCAAGGTGATGCTCCTTTAAGATAGGCGCAGCTTGTGAAGGTTAGACCTTAACGCAGAGAGTGGAGACACGTTTTGAGTGTATCGCCCGGGAACGCAGCAGCGAGACGATTGGTGCGTCCCCGTGCGCGCGTAAACCCCCCCCCCCCAAGATGCACGCTCAACCATGGTCGGTTAGCCACCGAGTATGGTATTACATTTTCTTCCTTCCAGAAATTCCGCCGTTTGCCTTGCATACAGCGTCTAAGCGATATATTATATGGAACACAATTAGTGAAAAAAAAAAGGGATGAAATTGGCGCCTAGACCTTGGTAAACTGAAATAGCACCGAAATATATTTGTGGCAACTCTGGCCTGCTGTGAGACTCGGCGCACACGCCTCTCGGGCGTTACTTGCATGAGCCCACATGCAGATTGTGACGTCATTCTCATCTTTGTCGGCTCTATTGCAACAAAAGAAAGTACAATAGATTCTTTATTTTATTCTTTCCCGTGATCAGCTGGACATCATAAATTAAAGTTTAGGAAGATTTTTTTTTTTCAAAATTACATCAGCGCCCTGTGGGGATCAAAGGGAATATTATACCTCCTATCATGTAAGGGTTTAATGTCACAGGTTCCTTTTTTTTACTTTTTTATTTTTTTTTTTTTAGATATATACAGAGTGTTACATTCTTGTACAGCCACTAGTACGCATAGCGTTTCGGGCAGGTCCCTGGAATACGATACCCCTGCCGCGAAGAATCGTTTTTTCATCCAGTACACATTTTACTGTTGCGTTAAACCAGGCTACAGTTAAGGAATTGCGCCCCAGTAAATCCTCCCCGGCCAGGATACGAACCCATGACATAACGCTCGCGGAACCGCCAGACGAGTGTCTCCTTACACACTACCCAACGGAGACTTCCTTCCCTTTCGGCTGCCTTGGTCGCGGAAAGATTTTGCATACACGTGGTCTGTAGACCTCGGCCCTGCGTTTCTTCTCCTTCCTCGAGCTGTCCCTCAGACTGGCTTGAGTTGATGTGGAGGAGCTTGGGGCCGCTTCTGGGTCTGGTGCGTTGCCCTCGGTAGTGTGTGCATCGTCTGTTTGGTTGAACTGTTTGGCGCCGTCCTGCGGGAGGCAGTTTCCCCGGTTTTTTGCTTCTACAATCTCGCGTGTCGACAGGCGGTGGCATTGCCTCTTCTGGAATCAGCTTGGGCCCTGGCTCACTTAGAGTTGTCTTCGCCTTTTTGTTCTGCTGCTGTTTGCAGAGACTGCCGATTGTGCAGTATCTGCCAGGTGGCTTTGGCTAGTTTGCCGTTCTATGTCCGACTTGTTAGTTCACTGGGAAGCTTGTGGGGGGGTCCAAATCCACAAGGGCCGTGAACAAACGTGGATTTGTTCATTTGAGCATCACCCTATTGTGATTTCTGTGTGTGTGGGGGGGGGGGCTTCCCGGAAGGGTCTGTCCGGCTACTAAGGCTCGGGGTCTTCCGTCGTGGTAGGCCAGTGGTTCATGTTCGGCGAACATGCGCAGCCTTAGGGTTCCGTCTTTTTCTGGTTGGCATGGGGATCGCCCGGTGTGCTGCTTAGGTTCTCATAAGGTGGTCAGCCCTTTCGCGGTTTCACTCCCATTGACGGGGCGAGTGGGGAGGAGGCTCGCTCTGTTTTCGCTAGCGCCTGGTCCCACAGTTTGTGGGCCTTTCGGGTCGTTTGTGTGGCCTGCTGATGGTGTTGGGTGGCTCCTCTTCCTTTGAGGGGTTCGGTGTGGCGGGGCCATGGGCAGGCCTCTTCTCCCATGCTCTGTCGAATCATCTCAGAGTGGGTTTCGCTTGGGCGTGGTCAAACAGACGACCTTGTCTCTCAGGTGACTTTCCCGCCTGGTTCCGAAACAGGACTGCAGGGACCTCTGGTTCATTTTTGTCTCATCTGATACTGTGGGTTTATTGTTCCATGGAGCCACAATTATAGGCAAGGACACCCAACAAGAAGCCATCGCCGATCATGCGGGGCCCCTAGGGGGTGCGTCTTGAGTATATGCCCCACAAACGCCACCTTAAGAAACCGTCAGTCCATCAAGATCGGGTTCAGTGACGTAAAGGGGGGATCGACAATAAAAAGGTCCCCTCCTCTCGACGTTGGGTACTACAGTTCACGGGCGCAAGAGTAGCCTCCTCAAGCACCTGGGCATCAAAATAGAAGAAGTCCAAAAGAATAACCAAAACAAGCAAAAAGGCGCAGGAAACGAAAAAAGATAAGAGGGGAGGGGGAGAAAATGAACATAAGGAAAGGAAAGCGATCCGGCACAATAGAGAAGAACAGCAGCAGGAGCTAGAGGCCACAAAAAGGACAGAGGGACTGTCCCACAGAGCATCACACTCCGGCACGCCGTCCACCAAGCCCCTTCCACGGCGCGCAACGGGCCGGATGGGGAGGGGGGGACAAGATAGAAGAGCTGGTCATGCATAGAGGAACAAGATAGAGGGCTGGTCAGCAGAGAGACAAGATAGAAGGGCTGGGTCAGCAGAGAGGGACAAGATAGAAGGAGCTGGGTCAGCAGAGAGGACAAGATAGAAGGGCTGGTCAGCAGAGAGGGACAAGATAGTGAAGGGCTGGTCAGCATAGAGATGACAGATAGAATTAAGAGCTGTTCAGCATAAGGACAAGATAGAGAGGGCTGGTCAGCATAGAGGACAAGATAGAAGGGGCTGGTCAGCATAGAGGACAAGATAGAATTAAGAGCTGGTGATAGGCTAAGATACAGAGTATCTTGCAGATGGACTAAGTAGGTTGTCAGATAGAAGGGCAGGTCAAGGTGTCATCAAGAGGACAAGATAGAAGGGCTGGTCAGCATAAAGGACAAGATAGGACGGGCTGGTCAGCAAGAGAGGACAACGATAGAAGGGCTGGTCAGCAGAGAGGGAACTAGATGGAAGAGCTGGTCAGCATGAGAGGACAAGATAGAAGGCTGTCGAAAGAGATAGTTGAGCTGGTCAGCGAAGATTATGGGCGTAGCAGAGAGCATAGATGGAAGGGCTGGTCAGGAGCGAGAGAGACTGGCGACAGCGAGGATGAGTGGTAAATGTGGCTGGTCAGCAGAGAGGACTAGATGGAAGGGCTGGTCAGCAGAGAGGGACCAGATAGAAGGGCTGGTCAGATAAAGGACAAGATAGAAGGGCTGGTCAGCAAAGAGGACAAGATAGAATTAAGAGCTGGTCAGCATAAGAGGAACAAGATAGAATAAGAGCTGGTCAGCAACAGAGGACAAGATAGAATTAAGAGCTGGTCAGCATAAGAGGACAATGATAGAAGGGCTGGTCAGCATAAAGGACAAGATAGAAGGGCTGGTCAAGCAGAGGAGAACAATAAAGGAACATAAAGAAAATGGACATTAAAAGGCAGGAAAGAAGGAAAGGACATTAGATAGGTTGCATTAAAGGATCCTAAAATTGGTACATTGGAGAAGAAAATGCATGAGATGAAAACAAGGCATCAGGAAGAGTATACTGACAAAAACAACAAATATAGTACAAATAATATTTTATTTATAAAAAAAGAAAAAATAAAAGAAGGTATAATATACAACAAAATATATGTTATATTATATTTTTAAAATGCCACTAATCATGTGCAAACACAATATAAACTTTCAAATAAAGACATTATCCAAAAGAAAGCAAGCCTGAGGAGACTATTTAGTGCCACCTGTGGCAAAAACAATAAAAAGGTCCTAGATTTGATCAAGATGCTTTAAAATTTGATAGTTTTGGCATTTCAAACAGCCTTTGTGCGGGATTTATGCGGTCCCATGGGCTGTAAACCCTGTGGGTGAAAAATCCTTTCACTGTTGAAGACTAAACCCCACGCACACCGAAAGATGAGGAGACGATGACGATTTCAGTCCCTCCTGGACCATTACACAAGTCGACTGTGTTGATAATGGTCCTTGACAGTACCTTGAAAATGGTCCCAGGGATGAGGACCGGAACGTTGTCTCATCTTCTGGTGAATGGTTTAATCTTCAACAGGAAAGGTTGTTTCACCAAGGGGTCTAACCAGCCCATGGGGACCGCATAAACCGGCAAAGGCTTCGTAAATGCCAAAACTATCAAATTTTAAAGTACAACTGGAGAAAGATCATCAGGACAAATGGGGAGATCTTTCGTCAAGCTGCTGGGTTCCTGTCCTCATGTGAGGCCAACTAGTATAGTGGCTCCCGAAGTAAATCGAGGGAAAGGACGACAATGACAAACGTATTAAATTCACCAGGGATTTTATTGAGGGACAAGCCACTCAAGAAAAGATACACTGGAAAAGAGAGAGAACTTCAAAGACATGGTAGTCTGGTGGAGACTAATGTTAGGACACAACTTATGTGGATAAGGGACCTCATAGCAGACAGAACTGAAGAGGACTAGAGGTGTGTCACAGGGATCAGTACTTGCTCCAGTATAGTTTTTGCCAATGACTAATAAGATAATAAAATGTTAAATTAATATGTTCACGATGATGTAAAAGTATCCAAGGCAAACCAAAGCCTTCAGAGAAGCTGACAGGATACTGCTACTTGGCCAGACTGCATAACTGAATGAATGATGGCAGCTGGAATTTAAAGTGAAAACAATATCATCGTTCAATTGGAGAATAATTTTTTAACAGTATCCCACAGTCAGAGGCAGGAAGCCCTATGCCATACGGCAAAACTAACTGATCTTCCCACAGGATGTAACCCTCACACGTGTTATCTTCTACACTCCATGTACCTATTTACTGCTAGGTCAACAAAGGGCATCAGGTGAAAGATAACATTGGGCCAAAGTAGTTGTGTCGGGGGGGTGTCCGTGCCAACAGCAACTGCACCTTGATCCATTTGGTCCCGACTGTTCTGACTCAACTGAATTTATCTAATCTTTTGCAATAACAGTAGCAGTCTAATGACGTCTAACAGGATGATGGACCTAGGAATGATTGTTACAAGCAATGTCTCCACAAGGCCATATAAATCAGAGTAGGGTCCCAGGTGTACAGCCGGGTTTGTTCTCAAATTGCAATCGATAATTCCTGGTTTGAGTTCAGGTCAGGTCGGAAACATGGAAAATGGTCTGGTGAGTTTCCCTACATCAATCACCCCTGTTCAACCTAGCAGTAAATAAGGTACCCATGAGTTAGTCAGCTTGTTGTGAGGTTGCATCCTGGGGAGGGACCTTGATTATAAGCCACTAACATGTACTGTAGGTATAAACTGGATACCTATTCCCCTGACAAAATGAATTTTATATAGAATTAATGGCAAAGATCACAGGGCTTTTGTAAAGTTAAGGTAATCTCCAGATTATGTTTAAGAGTGTCCTGTAGAGAATTGGTCACTTAAATTCCTTGTAAGAAGTGCCAGACCAAACTGTAGTGGATATGTGGACCTGTGGGGCCGCTCTAAGCAACAGCATAGTGGACCAAGTGTATCGCAAGTATGCCTGGCCTCGGGCCGTGCTCAGGGAGTAGAACAACTGCCCAGAACCCTCTCCAGGTAGGCCTCCAGGTAAATGGCATCCCAGAATCTGGGCCAGGGTTCATCAAGCATTTATGCACCACTTATGAAATCTGTCAGTAAATCTTTCAACAATCATGGTGGCTTTGTTTGCATATTAAACCATTTATAAGTTTATAACTATAATCAACCTTGGGGTATGATGTTCCAGCTCATAAAGTAATTAGTAAAAGAAGGCACCAAACCGGGAAGGCTATGTAGGTCACACCATCAATGTGCGGAATAATCAGAGGGCGCAAAATATCACCAAGGATGCCCAATACGAAAAACGGAAATCACATAAGGCGAACGATATCAAAGTATCCGATTCACAAGAATTCTATCGAGGGGACAAGTGACCACGAGGGCAGTGGAAAGCAACACATACGCTCGTCCTGGAAGTCCTGACATTCAACAAGGATATGCAGGACGGTAAGAGGGACAAATGCAATTTGGACACTTGACATGTATATATTATATAATCATGAGGAAACTGTATATCTTTCCTGTAACCAAATTAAGTACTGTAAGTGCACAACCATACATATCTATATAGTTTATACATAATATACAGATTTGCTTTGTCGTTAAAAGTTACATCAATATAAAAAACTCATCAGCAAATATCCATTGCCATGGACAAATAAAATGCTTCAGTGGCAAAGAAGCCGGCGAGGGTGGGACCCACCACTTAACCTCGTTAATAGCAATCAAAGTACATTTGTGGATTTATATCATTCATACATAGTAATAAAAATCAAGAGGGGAACTGCATTTTTTTGTTCTTCAGTTATTTTGTAATATTTCATACCCTGTGCATGACATGAATATTTTAGTTATTATTTAGATACAAATATTTCCAGGTTTTTATTTAAGTCTTTAAACATTATAACCAACATAAATAATTGTTTATTTTTTTTAAAAGAGTATAAATGTTTTCAACTGGTGACAGGAGTAGTTGGAGCCGATTTCTTCTTGCGGAGTTTAAAATCTCCTTTCCGAATGTCGGCTAACCAAGCGATCAACAACACAAGTTCCACTATCCTCCAATGGAGGCAGGCAGAGCCTCTTTTTCTTAAAGGGACACCTGATGCTTCCGCTTTGGCACGTCCTCATCCTGGCGACGTCGTTCTTCCTCTAAGTGCTTTTTGCGCTCTTCCCTTTTTCTCCTACTTTCATTTTCCTGAGAAATATGTAATATTAATATAATGTATACTGAACTCTTCATGTTTAACTCCAAAGTACAGTAGAGTCTACTCAATTTGTTGAGTCTATACTGTACTCCAAAGTACAGTATATATCGATATATATATATTAGATATAGAATATATATATTATATATTATATTATATATATAATTATATACTATATATATATATATATATAAAATCTACTGTACTGGAGTCTACTTTACTCCAAAGTAAAGTAGACTTAACAAATTGTAAAAAACTAATCGAGATATAATATGTTTATTTAATGTTTATAACCCTGGAGTGCCCCGGATTTATAATAGAAAACAATGCTTTGGTATGTGGAAAAACAATTCCAAAACATGTTTTTCTTCTAATATTGTTAGAATACATTCTCTGATCATGGGAAAATAAAAAAAAAAAAAAACATTAAAAAATTGAAACTTTCTTTGGCCATTGTGAAGTGAGGAAATCTCACAATCAGATTTGTGAGATTTATTATTCATATTTTATTTTATTATTTTCTATTTTATTATCTATTCTTTTATTCTATAATAATAATATATTCCTCTATTCACGAGCATTCATGGTGCAATTGCCTGTGGAGATCGACCCGGGACAGACATGGGGCACGAGATTATCCCAATAATATTTAATAAAAGCTTCATTGAAAGCTGTAACAGACCCATGAGCACCACACCAGAAATAACTACAGTTTCGATATTCCAAGGATAACGACTTAACCCAACTAGAAATGCTCTACAAATCAAGGGACCCATACTGTGGAATGACCTTCCCAACCATGATAAAGACTGCACCTCTCTATCTCTAACCGTTTAAAAAGATTAAAACTAATCACTACCTGATAAACTCCCTGGAACCACCATTACCCCCTCTATTGTCAAACCCCTGTCTATTTTTTTTTTTTTTTTATTCCAACGCTGTGTGTCTACATATTGTATTTGTGATGATTTTCAGTCATGTTCCCACCCCCCCCCCTTTTTTGTACCTTTATTTGTATCTGTTTCTCAAAACATTTTATCAATTCTTTTTGTTCAATTAGTACTAAGTTTTAATCATTAATGTTTTTCATGCCCGAAACGCTTGGCTAATAGTGGCTTTAGGCATTGTATGTACCTGTACTAGCTCTATCTATAAATCGATCCACTTATGTAAGAATCTCTCTACTATGTATGTACCTTTCCGGAATAAACATATTTATTATTTATTTTATTTTTAATATCCACAATGAAAACCGTGTTTATATATATTTTTATGGGAATGTCGCATTGAGTTTTTTTCTCTAGATTTGTTGTATTATTATTCAACAGTGTCATTTGATATATGTAACATTGGTATGCTCAATTATATATATTAGTATCACTAATCATCATGAGAAAATCCGTAGGAGCCGTGATGAAGGAATTCGAACCCATGCAGGGGTATTCCCACGCATACACCCCAGGCAACCAGGCCACAACATGGTCCATGTCATGGCCTGGGCTGTCTGTGCGTGTGCGTGGGAATACCTACTACATAGTTTCGAATCCTTAGCCCTACAGATTCCTCTCATTGATACATCACGTAGTGTGATTAACTCTGTGCACTAATAAGCATCATATTATAGTCTTAGAACAATAAAACACTGCATTGGTCTGTCTATAATTATATATGCATATCACAATTTGTAGAACATAGGACTGCATATATATTCATGTCACTAATATGCTGACCATATTACAGTACAGTATATACAGTAGAAACTAGAGTGACGGACGAGTGCCTCAATCTATGAGCATTTCGAATAACAAGTGCGCCACTCGGCAAAAATTTGCCTCGATTGACGAGCTTTTGCTTGATAGACGAGAATCCATATATTTGCTTCCTGAAAGTGTTCTCCTGGTTCTAGCAAATCCTCAGACAGAAAGCCTCCAACGATGCAAATATAATCATTTTTTTTCGTTTTATAAAGATGCTAATGATGTCTTGGGGATGTAAAGGGGTACTTTTGTAATGATGCAAAGCATTGATTTTTGTTTGTTTAGACAAAATTAAGAAAAAAATAATTGAAAAAATTTGAAAAAGAATGTCAAAAAGGTTCATTCAGCTGAATGTCAGGTAGGCTGCTCATCAAAAAAAAAAAAAAAAAAATTGAAATGAAACAGAATGTCATAAGGTCTCGTATGTCAGGTCTCCTGCTCATAT
>WNGS01100506.1:33433-47689 GCA_020271785.1 Procambarus virginalis
TGTAATGGTATATACCCTAATTGAAATATTATTAAATCATTTATTGTAATGTATCTCTGTCCACACTTAATAACCAGCAAACACTAATAACGGACCAGCATGACCCCTCGCTGGACCGTCACGAATATAAGCTGAATATTAAAAAGGGAATATCACAAGGAAAGGGATCATTAATCTTACCCTTTTCCTTTCACTGCCACCACCTTCCAAAGGAATGATGTGTCTATAATTATCGGTCCCCAGGAAGGAAGGGACTCGATAATCAGGGAACTCAACGGACCAGTGATTGAAATTGAATGGATGTCTCAGTCTTTTGAATTGAACGGGGAGGTTCTCGCTTACTTTATTATTCCTAAGAATGGAGAAACACAGGGAAGTTCTAACACAGCACATGAAAATCGCATGAATACCATATATTAACACCAGGGGACAGATAACTCACCAAGATGACATTAACAATTATTTTATTATTGTAACTGTATATTTTAAATCACAATTGACATATAGCCTACTCTAATAACATCTACCAAAATAAACGAGGCAATGGGAATGCAATCACAAATATGCAAGAAACGTAGGAGCACACTACCTTCAATCGCACACTGCGGCCAAGATGTTGATGGCGGCCCTCAGCCCCGTTGGGTGCGGGCTGGCTTGCCCTCCAGTCCCGAAAAACTCCCAAGACACACTAACTTCTCTCTCTTACAAAAATGCTACCACACTCCTAGGCCCAATTTAACTCCGCCTCTCCCAGCCTAGGCCAATGGATTTAAACATAACTGGGTGAACTAGAGCCCGGCCAATGGCATGGCAGGCACTCCTGAGACTGACTTCCTACTCAACCAATGAGCGCAGAGTGTCACTCTCAGACCAGACAATTCTCGATTAGCCCCGCCCCTTAGGACTGGGCATAGGCCTTGTTTCTGAAAGATCTGTTTTTCCTCCCGTAGGCTCACACACCGTTCCCACGGTACGACAGGAAAACGCCCACAAGACGGTTGGCGCTCTCTGGCTGCTCGACATCCGAGAACCCAAGTTTATTGGCCCTGGAGTATTGTTCTAAAAGTTTGTCACTGACTAATTTCCAAAGACGGCCAAGGGGAGCAAAAGGCAGGAAGCTTTATGACCCTTGACGAAAGAGGGTCGGCCCACGGGGAAGGGGAGAAAGAGAGTAGGAAGGGAGAAGGGAGGGGGAAGGGAGAAGAAGGGAGAAGGGAGAAGCAATGATCTACGCGCCAGATCATTACATGCTCGCTGGGAGGATGTTGAACAACCGCGGACCTCTGATGTTTATACAGTGTTCTGTGATTATGCCTATGACACCTCTGCTCTTCACTGGTTCTATTCTGTATTTTCTTCCATATCGTTCACTCCAGTACGTTGTTATTTTACTGTGTAGATTTGGGACCTGGCCCTCCAGTATTTTCCATGTGTATATTATTTGTTAACTCTCTCGTCTCCTTTCTATTGAGCACATATGGAAAGCTTTGAGACAATCCAAATAATTTAGGTGCTTTATCGCGTCTATGCGTGCCATATATGTTCTCTGTATTCCCTCTATTTCAGCAATCTCTTCTTCTCTGAAGGGGAAAGTGAGTACTGAGCAGTACTTAAGACGGGACAACACAAGTGACTTGAAGAATACAACCATTTTGGTGGGATCTCTAGATTTGAAAGTTCTCGTAATCCATCCTATCATTTTTATGGCTGCCGCAATATTTGCTTGGTTATACTTCCTAAACGTTAGGTCATCGGACATCATTATTCCCAAATCCTTGACATGCTGTTTTCCAACTATGCGCAGATTTGATTGTGTTTTGTACCCTGTATTATGTTTCAGGTCCTCATTTTTGCCGTACCTGAGTACCTGGAATTTATCATTGTTAAACATCATGTTATTTTCTGCTGCCCAATCGAAAACTTTGTTGATATCTGCTTGTAGTTTTCCAATGTCTTCCTCAGAGATAATTTTCATGCTGATTTTCGTGTCATCTGCAAAGGATGGCACGAAGCTGTGACTTGTATTTTTGTCTGTATTTTGTCCTTGTATTTTCTCCAGGAGCACGGGGTCTTCAGCATTGACGGTGGACTGTGATACCTGTTTATAATCTACTGAACGAGGTTCCCAGAGCCTCCAACCTCGATAGCTATGCAACGCACGACAGCTCGCGTCCAAAGTCAGACCAGTTCTGGGCGACACCTCCTCCGGCGCCACCAGGGGCTATCGGTGACGTCACGGCAAGTCATGATTGGTCGGCCACTCCACGTGACCTCGACCAGCCAATCGCCAGCTGGCTGGCGTCGTCCACAAAATGGCGAATTTGCAGGCAGGGGGCGCCATTTTGTTTGTACCAAAGGCGCAACATCCCCCTTTGCCTTCAAACATATAAACACAAATTTCTCCCTAATTAGGTGACCAATCTGGTCGCTTCATATATTAAGAGGTTCCCTGCACCTCAGGAAATCAGCAGGGCTAGCAGATATGACTCTTAAAGCTGAATTTGGAGAGGAAATAGCAGGAGGGGAGGGTTCAGTAACAATCTATATAAATAAAAATGGAAATGTTCGTTTGTTCAAAATCGCTAATCTCCGAATGTTCTTCACCTATTGCTTTGAAATTTTCACACAACATTCCATTCGCATCCGAGCAGGCTTTATTATGCATACTATATAGATGTCACGTCTGTGACGGGAAGAAACATGCTTGTTTTGAAAAACTGTATTTTTCATGTGTTTTTATGTGAGGGAAATCTTCGAAACTTCTTTACAGATCATCTTGAGGTTATCCTGAGATGATTTCTGGGCTCTTTTAGTGTCCCCGCGGCCCGGTCCTCGACCAGGCCTCCACCACCCAGGAAGCAGCCCGTGACAGCTGACTAACACCAGGTACCTATTTTACTGCTAGGTAACAGGGGCATAGGGTGAAAGAAACTCTGCCCATTGTTTCTCTCCGGCGCCCGGGATAGAACCCGGGACCACAGGATCACAAGTCCAGCGTGCTGTCCGCTAGGCCGACCGGCTCTTTGGTCGTTTTGATTGCTTTGAAATTTTGACACAACGTTGCATTCAAATTGGTGCGCGTTTATATATACCTATCAGATCATTTGATGATCCCATTTTTCTGATGGGAACATCAGATCATTTGGGAATCCATCGAACAAGCGAGAGGGGAATGGTGGGGAGGACGAGGGGATGAGATTGCAGGATAGTGGAGAGGACGAAGGGATGGGGATGGGGGGGTAATGGTGGGGAGGACGAGGGGACAGGGGAGTAAGGGATGGTGGGGACGATGGGATAGGGGAGTGGAGAATGGTGGAGGATTAGGGTACAGGGGAGTTTGTGATGGTGGGGAGGACGAGGGGACGGGGGAGTTGGGAATGGTCGGGAGGATGAGGGGATTCTCTCTCAAACTCTCTACTCACATTGCTGAGAATTTGAAAGAATAACTCAGGTATTGTTGAACAATGGATATAGCAACACGGAAATAAACACTGCTGTACGAAGACACCTGGACCGATGGTACAATCATGAACCTAGAACAGAGACCACAACACTTCCAATGAAATTATATTACAAATCAACTATGCATAGTGAACACAAAAAAGAAGAAAGAATAATGAAATAAATAATCCGTAAAGGAGTTAAAAGCACTATTCCTTACCAAAACATTGACCTGATTATATTCTATAAAACAAAGAAGACTACCGACCTCCTTATTAAAAACAGCCCGAAGCCGACGGAGAACCCTTTACAGCAGTCAAGCGATGTATACATGTACACCTGCCCCCACGAAGGATAACCACACCTGCCCCCATAACCTTCAATCTAAGTACATAGGTATGACGTCGTCCGAGCTGATGAGGCGTTTGACCTGTCATCTTCAATCCAGTGCCCCCAGGAATCACATGAGACAAGCCCATGACATCACCCTAACAAGAGAAATGGTGAATAAAAACTCTTATAAATATATGTATGTATGTATATATATATATATATATATATATATATATATATATATATATATATATATATATAGCGTATATATATATATATATATATATATATATATATATATATATATATATATATATATATATATATATATATATATATAAATATATATATATATATAATATATATATATATATATATATATATATATATATATATATATATATATATATATATATATATATATATATATATATATATATTAGTATATTTTGGTAGCAGTCTTTCCTGTAGACATATGTTATTANTATATATGTCGTACCTAGTAGCCAGAACGCACTTCTCAGCCTACTATGCAAGGCCCGATTTGCCTAATAAGCCAAGTTTTCATGAATGAATATATTTTCTCAAATTTTTATCTTATGAAATGATAAAGCTACCCTGTCATCTGTATGAGGTAAATTTTTATTTTATTAGAGTTAAAATTAACGTAGATATATGACCGAACCTAACAAACCCTACCTAACCTAACCTAACCTATCTTTATAGGTTAGGTTAGGTTAGGTAGCCGAAAAAGTTAAGTTAGGTTAGGTTAGGAGGTTAGGTAGTCGAAAAAAAATATTTCATAAAAACTTGGCTTATTAGGCAAATCGGGCCTTGCATAGAAGGCTGAGAAGTACGTTCTGGCTACTAGGTACGACATATATATATATATTTATATATATATATATATATATATATATTATATATATCTATATATATATATATATATATATATATATGTCGTACCTAGTAGCCAGAACGCACTTCTCAGCCTACTATGCAAGGCCCGATTTGCTAATAAGCCAAGTTTTCATGAATGAAATTTTTCTCAAATTTTTATCTTATGAATGAAAGCTACCCATTATTATGTATGAGGTCAATTTTTTTTATTGGAGTTATAATTAACGTAGTTATATGACCGAACCTAACCAACCCTACCTAACCTAACCTAACCTATTTTATAGGTAGGTTAGGTTAGGTAGCCTAAAAAGTTAGGTTAGGTTAGGTTAGGTAGTCGAAAAAACAATTAATTCATGAAAACTTGGCTTATTAGGCAAATCGGCCTGCATAGTAGGCTGAGAAGTGCATTCTGGTACTAGGTACGACATATATTATTATTATATATATATTTATATATATATATATATATATATATATATATTATATATATATATATATATATATATAATATATATATTATTATATATATATATATATATATATATATATATATATATATATATATATATATATATAGATATATATAATATATATCTATATATATTATATATGTGTCTTGTAGCCATAAATGCACTTCTCGGCCTACTATTCAAGGCCCGATTTGCCTAATAGGCCGAGTGATTTTCTTATTTTCAATAAAATGTTTCCACTTGGTTATTTTAAATACTTTATTATATTATTAGGAACATAAGTTATTGTTTAAGTTATGTTAGTTTCGGTTTGGTTACGATAGGCTGGGTTAGGTTAGGTTAGCTGTGTTCGGTCATATATCTCCGTAGTTGTAACGCAAATTGAAAGGAATTAACTTATACATAATGAAATGGACAGATATATCATTTCATAAGAAAAAATTTGGAAAAATACATAAATTCAGAAAAACTTTGCCTATTAGGCAAATCGGACCTTGCATAGTAGGCCAAGTACGACATTCTACTACTAGGTACAACATATGTATATATATATATATATATATATATATATATATTATATATATATATATATATATATATATATATATATATATATAATAAAATAACATAAAATAACATATTATATATATATATATATATTATGCAAACAAGCCTGAATGGTCCCCAGGACTAGATACAACTGAAAACTCACACCCAGAAGTGACTCGAACCCATACTCCCAGGAGCAACGCAACTGGTATGTACAGGGATGCCTTAAACCACTTGACCATCACGACCGGACATAAGGAAGTGATAGCCGAGGCTATATGAACCATTCCCCGCCGGCACCTGGATGGTTATCTTGGGCATAGCATTTTATCAAATCACCTCATTTTTTGGGGCAACACGTGAGGAACACAAATGCAAACAAGCCTGAATGGTCCCCAGGACTAGATACAACTGAAAACTCACACCCCAGAAGTGACTCGAACCCATACTCCAGGAGCAACGCAACTGGTATGTACAGGGATGCCTTAAACCACTTGACCATCACGACCGGACATAAGGAAGTGATAGCCGAGGCTATATGAACCACTTCCCCGCCGGCACCTGGATGGTTATCTTGGGCATAGCATTTTATCAAATCACCTCATTTTTTGGGGCAACACGTGAGGACACACAATGCAAACAAGCCTGAATGGTCCCCAGGACTAGATACAACTGAAAACTCACACCCCAGAAGTGACTCGAACCCATACTCCAGGAGCAACGCAACTGGTATGTACAGGGATGCCTTAAACCACTTGACCATCACGACCGGACATAAGGAAGTGATAGCCGAGGCTATATGAACCACTTCCCCGCCGGCACCTGGATGGTTATCTTGGGCATAGCATTTTATCAAATCACCTCATTTTTTGGGGCAACACGTGAGGAACACAAATGCAAACAAGCCTGAATGGTCCCCAGGACTAGATACAACTGAAAACTCACACCCCAGAAGTGACTCGAACCCATACTCCCAGGAGCAACGCAACTGGTATGTACAGGGATGCCTTAAACCACTTGACCATCACGACCGGACACATCACACTTCTGGGGTGTGAGTTTTCAGTTGTATCTAGTCCTGGGGACCATTCAGGCTTGTTTGCATTTGTGTTCCTCACGTGTTGCCCCAAAAAATGAGGTGATTTGATAAAATGCTATGCCCAAGATAACCATCCAGGTGCCGGCGGGGAAGTGGTTCATATAGCCTCGGCTATCACTTCCTTATGTCCGGTCGTGATGGTCAAGTGGTTTAAGGCATCCCTGTACATACCAGTTGCGTTGCTCCTGGGAGTATGGGTTCGAGTCACTTCTGGGGTGTGAGTTTTCAGTTGTATCTAGTCCTGGGGACCATTCAGGCTGTTTGCATTTGTGTTCCTCACGTGTTGCCCCAAAAATGAGGTGATTTGATAAAATGCTATGCCCAAGATAACCATCCAGGTGCCGGCGGGGAAGTGGTTCATATAGCCTCGGCTATCACTTCCTTATGTCCGGTCGTGATGGTCAAGTGGTTTAAGGCATCCCTGTACATACCAGTTGCGTTGCTCCTGGGAGTATGGGTTCGAGTCACTTCTGGGGTGTGAGTTTTCAGTTGTATCTAGTCCTGGGGACCATTCAGGCTTGTTTGCATTTGTGTTCCTCACGTGTTGCCCCAAAAAATGAGGTGATTTGATAAAATGCTATGCCCAAGATAACCATCCAGGTGCCGGCGGGGAAGTGGTTCATATAGCCTCGGCTATCACTTCCTTATGTCCGGTCGTGATGGTCAAGTGGTTTAAGGCATCCCTGTACATACCAGTTGCGTTGCTCCTGGGAGTATGGGTTCGAGTCACTTCTGGGGTGTGAGTTTTCAGTTATATATATATATATATATATATAAAATAACATAACAGGCCAATTACACTGGATTAATCTTTGTATGTAGATGCCAGCTGCCTCGTATGGGCCAATAGGCCTTCTGCGGTTACCTCTATTCTTATGTTCATATGTTTCACCCCATTTATCCCTTATGTATCCCCTATGTTTTCACCTTTATATATATATAATATATATATATATATATATATATATATATATATATATATATATATATATATATATATATATATATATATATATATATATATATATATATATATATATATATATATTATATATATATATATATATATACATTACGTCCAACAGATGTCACTGTTTTTCCAAAAAAAGCATGTTTTTTCTGTCACAGGTGAGGCATGCATATAGTAGATATATAAAAATATGCGCCTATTCGAATGCAGCGTTGTGTCAAAATTTCAAAGCAATTGGTAAAGAGGTTTCGAAGATTTCCCTCACATGAAAAACACAGTTTTCAGGAAAAGCATTTTTTTTTTTACCGTCACAGACGTGACATCTATATAATACATATGTAAAAACCTGCTCGGATGCAAATGGAATGTTGTGTGAAAATTTCGAAGCAAACGGTGAAGAACTTTCGGAGATTAGAGAATTGAAGAAATGAACATTCCCATTTTGATTTATATAAAAGATATATACATATATTGTTACGGGGATGAGCTGGGAGCGATACTAGCAAGGGGGCTGCTAGGGGTTCAGGAGAAAGAATTGTCAGTGTCTCTGACTCACATAATTCATTTGATCCCAAAGATGAGGACCATGTAATGCCCACCACCACAGGTAAATGCTCCCATCACACAGGAGCCACTGATCCACCCTGGAAGCTTTTCTGTCAACCACGGGGAAACTGCTACCAGCAATTCCGGCCTTGCCCCACAGAGGAGTGACTGAAGACTCAGGCTTATCTTCAACAGGACTTCCTCTGAGTCTTGCCTGTCATAACAAAAGGTTGCAGGTCTCTCTCCCACACCTACGTTTCTCTACTGTCTAACAAGGCCACCAGCTGGGTTAATATTTCTGCACCCCAGCAATGCAGTTCAGTGGGTATGCACTATATTGCCTGATAACCAAGTGTTGCTGCACTTACAGCATTGAAACAGGACCACCAGCCTAGGGCACGCTTCTATAAATGACTTTGTTGCTCTAGCACCACCAGCCACTAGGAAATTTCCATATAAAATCTTATTGTTCACTAGGTGGTGGTTGCAATATCACTCGTATATGCTCCTAGAGATCATATGGAGGCACACTTAAACACATCAGTGAAAATATATGACATTTACTTACAAAAAGCTACATGAACACATATATAAATAATAACGGCACATGAATGGATATATATGGAATAAATAGTCTGGAGATCGTCCAGGGGGCCACTTCTTCAACGTCGACCTCCTCACCAACTGCCACGTCGTCCACACACTGTATTTCTTAACAGTCGTAAATACTAGCTGCCCTGCAGCCTATCCTAATACTAATGTACTAATAAATATACTGATACCATATATAGATATTTGATGACCTAACTGGCCTAATCAACAAGGGATAATGGGAGGAAAAATTGATCTACCTTCAACATTCTTGATTCACGACGCCTGTCCCTCGATGGTGTGAGGTTCTCACAGTTCCTGAGTCGCTCCTTGACGATCCAGTAGAGCGTTGCAGGGCCTCAGGTGTCTTGAAGCAATCACGTTCTCTCCGTGCCACTCCCTAAGTTCAGGTATTCCAATCCTGGTCCAACCTGAGGTCACTGAGCCAGTCACTGTATACACACGTTCCTTCCACGAAGGCGTTTCTCCTTGACTTAAAAACGGTGTCTTCTCTCCAACGTCTTCAGAAGATGTGACCCAGTCACTGCAGTCCGTCTCGCCACACCAACCAGACCCGTGGGTGTCAGGTTACACCCTTCCGAGTCGTCGGCGACCACTTAAACCTCAAGTGGTCGACCACTTAAACCTCAAGTGGTAAACCTTAAACCTCGACCTCAAAACCTCAAGTTTTGGCATTTCTTTGCCCACAAAACATGGCTTCTTCTTGCTCTCCAGGAGCACGGAGTCTTCAGCATTGATGGTGGACTGCGATGGCTGCTTATAATCCACTGAACGAGGCTCCCATAGCCTCCAACCTCGAGAGCTATTTGACGCCCGACCGCTTGTGCCCACACTCAGAGTAGCTCTGGGCGATGCCTCTGCCAGCGCCGCCAGGGGCTCTCGGTGACGTCACGGCGGGCCATAATTGGTTGGCTGCTCCATGTGACTTCGGCCAGCCGTCTGGTGTCGCCCAAAAATGGCATATTTGCAGGCAGGGGGCACCATTTTGTTTGTACCAAGGGCGCGACTTCACTCTTTATCCACAAACAAATAAACACAAATCTTTCCCCAATTTGGTGACCAATCTGGTCGCCTCATATATCAAGAGACTCCCTGCACCTCAGGAAATCAGCAGGGCCAGCAGATATTACTCTTAAAACTGGATTGGTAGAGAAATAGGAGGGAGGGTTTCAAAACATACTCATCCCCTTAAAAAAAAAGTCATATCGAATGAGCAGCACTGGAGAGGGCAACCTATGCTCTTGCTCCCTCCATACCCTAAGTGTCACTCTTCCAGTTGGTGACGTGGCTCGTACCATCTCGCCAGTCACTTGCATTCTTATAATTCCACCTTGTTCAGGATCAAGTGGGGTGGGTGTTCCCAGAAAACCTAAAAGGGATCCCCCTTCCGTGTTTACGAGTACACTCTAATGACTCGTTACCACTGCAAGGTTCAGTGCATGTTGGGCCACCACTACATCGTGCACTCTGAGGCACCCTTGCACTTCCACTGCATCCTCCAGGTACTCCATGGTTCCTCTCAGGATCTCCTCATCGTCAATCTTCTTTATTCTCGGTTCATCTTCTCCTGTAAGCGCGCTATCTCCTCACAGCCACACCTGTTACTTGTCCTCCATCCAGCAACTTCCCTCTTCCACACAAGGCTTTTGCGATGGCCCAGTGCCCCTGTGGTTTGGCTGGCGCCTTCCCTGGGTATACCTGTTCCCTGCTTTCTTCCTATACCATCCGTTCCACTGTTCTTGACGAACATCTTCATTCCTCCATGAGATTCTTTTCCCTGTAGATGGTCTCCTTCGGTTCGTGGTTGGGCCTATCCACCTCTCTGAGGCTCACCCCGCCACGGTGGTTCTTCTTACCCATACCACTTTCTATCCGGCTGGCATAGGGTCCACTGCGTTGTGGCTCATCAACTCTGCCCCTCACCGCCGTTCGCTCATCCACTGAGCATATCTTACTCACACTTTTATGTGGGGGGAGTGCGGCCTGCAGTACCTTCACCGCCCCAGGCACTTGTACAGCTGCACCTCGCCACTCCTCCACACGCACCATTAGGCTTAATCGCAGGTCCTCGTCGGGGTTCTCCACGTCCTCCGGCGACCTCTCTACTCTCTTGCTTTCATTATTGTCGTCCCTGGCAACGTTACCATGGGTGCGGTTGGCTTCTTCACCACTACTTGAGTCAATCGGCACCTCACCTGACATGATTGTACCACTGCCTGATACATAGGCACTCCTGGCCCAAGAGGATTGTATCCTGCCTCTACCGAGGTCGTTACTCAGCACCATCTGTACATGCTCCAAGGGTAACTTAGGGGCTACAGCTATGATAGCCTTCTCGACTCCATAGTCGGCTATCAGCTGTACCTCGTGAAGCGGTAGTCTGTATTCCTCCCTCACACTACGTATTCTCACCACTCCCACAGTTGACTCCATAAAATCGTTGGGAAGAATACTCCTGGCTACCATACTTATATGTCAGCACCCGTATCACGAAGCACTGCAACCTCCACCAGGTCTGACTTTTCAAACTTCACGGTGCCCCCGAAAACGAAGGGGTGTTCACCCAACTTCATTTTCCCACCATTCACATTGGGTCCACTATAATATGAGGTATGAACGAACACTCTCTGTTCTTCTAACATCAGTCCCATATTCCTTTGGTGCTCGTCACACTCACGGGTATAATGTCCTTTTACACCACAGTTATCTTGAAGTCATCTTGAGATGATTTCGGGGCTTTAGTGTCCCCGCGGCCCGGTCCTCGACCAGGCCTCCACCCCCAGGAAGCAGCCCGTGACAGCTGACTAACACCCAGATACCTATTTTTACTGCTAGGTAACAGGGGTACAGGGTGAAAGAAACTCTGCCCATTGTTTCTCGCTGGCGCCTGGGATCAAATCCGGGACCACAGGATCACAAGTCCAGCGTGCTGTCCGCTCGGCCGACCGGCTCCCTCCCTCCCAGTTATAACATCAGCCGCCTTCCCTGGGCGACCCTACGCCAGTCACCCTGCAATGCCAACAGCAGACATAGACTGGGTCCTCCTCGGACTCCCCGTCGTCGGTTCCCGGGCAGCACCTCCTGCTCCGGAGCTAGGTCCACCGCTCACAGCTTGGGGCTTCAACCCGCGTCCCTTGAGCTCTAGAACCGGTTCACCTCTCTGGGTAAATTACTCTTGGGAGAGCCCGCCCGTCCTCACTCCCCCTGAAGTTCCCTCCAAACCTTGGGTAAGGCGAGTGTCTAGGCGGTCCCTCCCTCCGGAGCTGTAGTGCCTCCTCCAGCGTATCGGCTCTGTCTGCAGCAGCTTTAAGGTCCTTAATACCTGCTTCTCTCACCCTTACTCCCAACTTAGGATGGAGCTCTGACATAAACTTCTCCATCATCATCTCAGTCGTTTGATCTCAGCTGCTGTCTCTCCTTCCTCTGCCTTCAACCATCGTAGGAACTTCCGTTCCACATCCCGAGTTGTCTCGGCGCATGATCTTCCCGACGCTCTCATACATTCCCTAAACCGCTTCTGGAGTTAGCCTGAACGAGTGGAGTACCACACTCATAATCGCCTCGTAACTAGCACACTCCCCTAGGTCCAGCATGTTGTAGGCTTCCTGGGCCTCACTAGTCAACCTGTCCTGGACTAGAGCAGTCCACTCACCTTCTGGCCACTCTTTCAAAGTTGCTCTCCTTTCGAAGTGTTCGAAGAACGTCTCGGCCTCCTGAGGTTCGAAAGTAGGTAAGTTACGCTCCCTTACCTTGAGGTCATCCTGCCATGTAGGTAGTGAGGGCAGCCAATGCTTAACGCATCGCAACTCAAACTCTTTGTTTGCCTCTATTTCCTGCCGACGCAGTTGTCTCTCTTTCCTCTTGCTGCAGCTGCGCCTCCCTCTCCTTTCGTCGCATCTGCGATTCACTCACTTCTCGATGCAGCTGCACCTCTCTCTCTTCTCGTCGAAGCTGCGCCTCTCTTTCCTGTTCTTCTCACTGCAACTGCGCTTCTCTTTCTTCTCATCGTAGCTGCGCTTCTCTCTCCTATCACCGCAGGTGGGCTTCTCCTCTCGCTGCAGCTGGGCTTCTCTTTCCCGTTTCTCTCCCTGCAACTGCGCTTCAAATTGCATTTTCATTATTTCCAGTTGCAGGCTCCTACTGCAGCTGGACCCTCCATTGCTTCCCCATGCACTACGGGTCCTTCCCACACTGGCAGGTGCCTGGGATGGCTCATCCCCGGCGGGTTCTTCTCGCGCCTTGAGGTGCGCAATAATCTCCAGCCGGCGCTCTGCCACCTTGGACGTCCTTAGGCGGATGCCAAATTGGTTGGCTACAAGTTGGAGCTGTGCCTTGGTGCACTCCTCTAGCATGCTCTCGTCCTTAGTCTCAAAGATTTTTTTATCTCCTCATCTTCCATCTTTACGTCACTGAGCATACATGACAACACTCACTAATTTCACTGTTTCAGTCCTTTCACTGGCTGGGGCAACACTATCACTGAGTTCACTGATTTTTTGGCAACACTCTCTCTCTTAACGTACCCTGGCAACACTGTAACTCGATGAACGTGTCCTGGCAACACTGTATCTTGATGAACGGATCCTGGCAGGGTCGCCAGTTTTGTTACGAGGGGTGGGGCTGGGCTATACTAGCAAGGGGCTGCTAGGGGTTCAGGAGAAAGAATTGTCAGTCTTTCTGATTTACGTAATTCACCAGAATCATTTGGTACCAAAGGTGAGGACCACGTAATGCCCACCACCTAGGTGCCAATGATCCACCCTGGGAGCCCTTCAGTCAACCCCGGGGAAACTGCTACCAGCAATTCCGGCCTTGCCCCACGGAGGAGTGAAGGAAGACTCAGGCTTATCTTCAACAGAACTTCCTCTGAGTCTTGCCTGCCATAACAAAAGGTTGTAGGTCTCTCTACCACACCTGCGTTTTTCTACTATCTAACATGACCGCCAGCTGGGTTAATATCTCTGCACCCCTCAGCAATTAAGTCCAGTTGGTATGCACTATGTTGCCTGATAACCAAGTGTTGCTGCACTTACAGCATTAAAACAGGACCACCAGCCTAGGGCACGCTTCTAGAATTGACTTTGTTGCTCTAGCACCACCAGCCACTAGGAAATTTCCATATAAAATCTTATTGTTCACTAGGTGGTGGTTGCAATATCACTCGTGTATGCTCGTAGAGATCGTATGGAGGCACACTCAAATACATATATATGAAAATATAAGACATTTACTAACGAAAAGCTTCACGAACACATATATAAATAACATACGGTACTAATGGATATATATATGGAATAATAGTCTGGAGATCGTCGGCAGCTCCCTCTCATGACCTC
>WNGS01100506.1:48689-61373 GCA_020271785.1 Procambarus virginalis
TGTTTGATGAACATAATTGAATCAACAATATGCACACCATATTTTTGAGTACAGCAGTGATTCATTCATTTTATTATATAAATAAATCACACTAACACTATTGAATAATATTACAGCCAAAAAAACTACGAAAATCAGAGACATTGAAATAATTAGGTAATTATCTTTTTGTGGCAACTCCGGCTGACAGCTGGCGAGCAACGTCTTGGACGCAGGCTGAGTCAGTGCCTGTTTTTGCCAGACTTCCCCACCCTATAGCGGGCAATATATGCCACTTATGATTTTTTTATTATTTTTCCCATGATCAGTGAACACAAATAACAGGTTAGGAAGATAAAAGATTTTTTTTTGTATGTGCCTGTGGGTGTCAAATGGTCTATAGCCATGCGCCATTTAAATGCTACCCTAACCAAACTTATCTAAACCTAACCTAAACTAACACAACTACGTCAATAATTTATGTTCAAAATATAATAATAATAATAATTCAAATAAACAAATTGGATTTATTTAAAATAAAAAATAACTCGGCCTATTAGGCAAATCGGGCCTTGCATAGTAGATCAAGAAGTGCATTCTTGCTACTAGGTACGACATATATATATATATATATATATATATATATATATATATATATATATATATATATATATTATATATATATATATATATATATTTATATATATATGTATATATATATATATATATAAACAGGAATATCCCTACAAATATATATATATATATATATATATATATATATATATATATATATATATATATATATAATATATATATATATATATATATATATAGTAAACACTTCAGAAATAATTAATATATTATATTTTTTAAATAATGATAATTTAATGTTTAATTTCAGATAAGAATGTTGTATTTTCTCTGTGGGACAATAGTGGTGGCTTATGTTGTAACCACAGTTAGCCAGGAATTGTCCAAACCCATTGACATGGGTGTGATGGTGGGTCAGGTGGTGGAGCACTATGTCAACAGCTGTCACCTGGTGATCATTACCACAGCACGTCACTCACCTGTTATCTCCACTATACTCAGGTAAACTATTTTATTTAGCTTACTAGCAGAACTCGGTCATGCGTTGCTGTGGCTCAGCAACGCATGTGCGTTGCTGAGCCACAGCAACCTTCCCTGTCCCCCAGATCTTCCTCCCATTCCCCCCCCCTCACCCGTCTCCTCGGCCTCCCAACCATTCTCCACTCCACCATCCCCTCTTCCTTCCAACCACCATGCTCCACTCCCTTGTCCCTTTATCCTCCCCATCATTCTCCATTCCCCCATCCCCTCGTCCCCACCATCCCAAACTCCCCCGTCCCCTCATCCTTCCCCACCATTATCCCCCTCTCTTGTCCCCTCGTCCACCTCACCATCTCTCACTTCCGTCCCCTCGACATCCCCAGCATTCTCCACTCACTCGTCCGATGCCTTCCCAAATGATCTGATGTTCCTATCAGAAAATTGGGAACATCAAGTGATCTGATGTTCCTGTCATTAAAATATAAGAAAAACAGTTAAAAAATGAAATGAAAATAGGAAAAAAAAACTATACTCACAAAATGAACAGTATGGTAAACAACACAGCTCAATTCCAATGCACTTCTCACAAAGTAATTAAATTAAAATGAAAATAAATCAAAATCTATGAAAATTCTATTCACCAATGCAATCAGAAACATTAAAATGGAATTGTAACAAATTTAGTATAGCATCAGTATTCCTCTTACTTGCAACAGATGGTGTTGTTTTTGAAGAAATGCATAGTTTTTACCTGTAACAGGTGTGGCATCTATACTTATACTAACGAATTGAACGATATGGTAAACAACACAGCTCAATTCCAACACAATGTCACACAAAGTAATTCGATAAAAAATAAAATAAATCGAAATCTAGGAAAATAAATTTATCAATGCAATCAGAAACATTGAAATGGAATTCATGACATATTTAGAATAGCGTGCATGTTGCTATTATGTGCAACAGATAGCACTGTTTTTTAAAACGCATGTTTTTACCTGTCACAATGTTGGCATCTATATAGTACGTATATAAAAAAACGCGCATATTCGAATGGAACGTTGTGTTCCATTCGAATGGAACACAACGTTCCATAAAGAACGGTGAAGAACGTTCGGAGATTAGCGATTTTGATCAAACGATCATTTCCATTTATATATATATATATATATATATATATATATTATATATATATATATATATATATATATCTGAAAACTCACACCCCAGAAGTGACTCGAACCCATACTCCCAGGAGCAACGCAACTGATATGTACAGGGACGCCTTAAACCACTTGACCATCACGACCGGACATAAGGAAGTGATAGCTGAGGCTATATGAACCACTTCCCCGCCGGCACTCGGATGGTAATCTTGGGCATAGCATTTTATCAAATCACCTCATGTCCGGTCGTGATGGTCAAGTGGTTTTAGGCGTCCCTGTACATACCAGTTGTGTTGCTCCTGGGAGTATGGGTTCGAGTCACTTCTGGGGTGTGAGTTTTCAGTTATATCTAGTCCTGGGGACCATTCAGGCTTGTTTGCATATATATATTCATATATATATATATATATATATATATATATATATATATATATATATATATATATATATCTGAAAACTCACACCCCAGAAGTAACTCGAACCCATACTCCCAGGAGCAAAGCAACTGGTAACTACAGGGCGCCTTAATCCGCTTGACCATCACGACCGGACATAAGGAAGTGATAGCCTGAGCTATATGAACCACTTCCCCGCCGGCACCTGGATGGTTATCTTGGGCATAGCATTTTATCAAATCACCTCATTATTTGGGGCAACACATGAGGAACACAAATGCAAACAAGCCTGAATGGTCCCCAGGACTAGATACAACTGAAAACTCACACCCCAGAAGTGACTCGAACCCATACTCCCAGGAGCAAAGCAACTGGTAACTACAGGGCGCCTTAATCCGCTTGACCATCACGACCGGACATAAGGAAGTGATAGCCTGAGCTATATGAACCACTTCCCCGCCGGCACCTGGATGGTTATCTTGGGCATAGCATTTTATCAAATCACCTCATTATTTGGGGCAACACGTGAGGAACACAAATGCAAACAAGCCTGAATGGTCCCCAGGACTAGATACAACTGAAAACTCACACCCCAGAAGTGACTCGAACCCATACTCCCAGGAGCAAAGCAACTGGTAACTACAGGGCGCCTTAATCCGCTTGACCATCACGACCGGACATAAGGAAGTGATAGCCTGAGCTATATGAACCACTTCCCCGCCGGCACCTGGATGGTTATCTTGGGCATAGCATTTTATCAAATCACCTCATTATTTGGGGCAACACGTGAGGAACACAAATGCAAACAAGCCTGAATGTTGCCCCAAATAATGAGGTGATTTGATAAAATGCTATTACATATTATTCACTTGTTTAACGCACCTGCTTGGCACTCTCGAGGTAGAACTATGTTAATGTTCGTTATACTATTATATTTTTTCCCTCAAGTTCACACACATTGTTTTTTTTTTTGCTATTCATTATTTCTTGGTGCATGTGCACCTAGACCTGCCGGGATGAGGAATGGTTGCATGTATTATGGATGGTTCTTTCTAACGAAACTTACCGTCACATGAATATTTGATGGTCTGCGATCCTTCCAATAGTAAGATATGAAGGCCAATAATCCTCCTCCCGGTCATGGTGCCTGACATGTTTTCTAATGGAAACTTCGTATGTCACAGTGAGCTCACAAATTGGAATGTACTGATGTTACTGATCATATAAAATATTTTTGTTCGAACATCTGTTAAGTTAAATAATATAACACATGCGCACTCCGAGTAAATTTGTTAAAACTGTAGACTATTTCTGATATCTCGCGTAAGCGTTTAATGGCTGCATTATAGTTTAGAAAGACTAACTGTTCAGCTCTCATTGTAAAGTTTAAGTTGCTGAAAATAAAGCACCAGGCGGCCTTAATTAGTGTTGTATGTACTTTCCCTTCAAAATTAATGAGAATGAATTAGGCCAACGAGATGTTAAACTTGAGGTACCTCACCAGGGTCGTGGGGACAAAGGTAGTCGTGAATGCTGAGTCGTTCTTCCTGCACGACTATCAGCCAGCACTGGACAACCTGTTGCACGACCCCAGTGCCGCCACTTATCAACCACCTTCCTGGCAGCAGGCATCACAACATGGGTCAACTGAGAACCGTCTACGTCAATACCAAGCACCACACGAGCATCTCGCACGAGACAACCTCCTCCAGGGACTGTGGGGGGACTCAAGAACCACCTGCCGGGGACTTATTCTCGACCTCACCTCCAACAGCAACACCACTCATCTCGCCCTCAGGTACTCTAAACAATGTAAAAGATTAATACATTTATTTACAATAGTGTCTCCATGGCATGGCCTCCATGCCATGTCTCCATTTGTCTTCATCTACCAATTGTTATTTTGAGGGAATTCTCCTGCGACCGGAATTATTCACTACAGGAAAACAAGTGTTATATATATATATATATATATATATATATATATATATATATATATATATATATATATATATATATATATATATATATATATATATATAATCATAACACGGTAAACATTTCTTGTGTTATCTCCAATACCAAGTTTCTCATTTGGAGGGTCATACAATGTAATGCACTTATTCATAATACCACTTGAGGATGAGTCTTCATTACTATTAGGTTTGTGTTGTCAGCCAAGAGAGGGATATTACGATCATCACAAAACCTTATTAAAACACCAAGAAGCAAACTTTTGTCTAGAACATTTACCTAGCTGAAACAGTTAGTGTAGTATTTTGCTGAGGAGAGAAAACACCCAAGCAGTCATTCAGTTTTACCAGCTCTCTATGGTATTATGAAAAAACAATATTCCCTTTACACAAAATTACTATTATACTAATAGTAATTATTATTATGAAATACAGTCAAAGTTATATTATAAATAAAAGAATATCAAAAGAACACCATGAGCAAAGAGAATTTAATACTGCATCATAAACAAATCAGTAACATGTGCACAGTGCTAACAAATAATTATAATCACACTAGACTTCCTGGAGGTGCCTGGGTCGACTTGGTGCATAGGTCTATACTACACTCCTGTCTAGGTCTCTCTTTCCACACACACCTGCCTAAGTCTTTCTCTTTACATACCCTCCCGATCTCTGTTATCTATGTAACTGTCTATCTGTAAAGGAGAAAATGTTTGTCTCTCCAAAGTATGGAACACTTGGGGCTAACCCTACCACACATTCACATATGACGCAAGTGGGGTATGGGCATGCCACAGGTCAGTCGGGGTTGGCTCCAATGTCACGCTTTAAGAAATATTGGTGTTTAAAAGCCACGTGAGATTTTCCTGAAGTCAAGAATGATATATTGGTTGTGTTGTCATCAGGTTGAGTGCGTCATTATATTTTTTCTCAGAGAAAAAAAAACAGAGAGGGGGGGGGGACGAGGGGAGAGAGCGTGAACGAACGAGAAAAGGAGAGAGAAGATGACTGAATAGAGGGAAGAATGGGAAAATAAGAGACGTTGGAAAGGATGGAAGCACAGATGGAGGAAGAAAATTGGTGTGGGTGGGAGATGGGAACGAGGAGAGATGGATGGGAATAGGTGGAAGAGGAGAGGAGAGGGGGATATAGAGAGATAAAAAAAGATGGATACTGGCAGAGGGGGAAGAGAAGGAAATGGGGAGAGGGAGGATTGAGAGAGAAACCCGGGCACAGCCGGATACCTCTCTAGTCTTCAATACACACTCTCTTCATAGCTGTAAAATTCTGCACACTTTACACGTTTTTCTACACACACACACACACACACACACACACACACATACGGGCCAGCTGGCCGAGCGGACAGCACGCTGGACTTGTGATCCTGTGGTCCCGGGTTCGATCCCGGGCGTCGGCGAGAAACATTGGTCAGAGTTTCTTTCATCCTATGGCCCTGTTACCTAGCAGTAAAATAGGTACCTGGGAGTTAGTCAGCTGTCACGGGCTGCTTCCTGGTGCGTGTGTGTGTGTGTGTGTGTGTGATGTGAAAAAAGTAGTAGTAGTAGTTGTAGTTAGAAATAGTTGATTGACAGTTGAGAGGCGAGCCGAGAGAGCAGAGCTCAACCTCCGCAAGCACAACTAGGTGAATACACACACTCGAGGGTCTTGGGAGGGTGGACACGTTGCGCCGCGCTCGTCAATAAGGCATCATATGTCGGGACATCAGAGGAATAGGCGGGAAATTCGGTGCTCAGTGATAATATGAAGTGTTACACACCGACTAGAAACTAGCAATTTCATGGATTGTGTCAGATAGTGCAAATAAGTCAAGATCAGGGGTACGACATCAGTGCCAGGACAAGAACGTGGCAGCCACTGCTTGGTCAGAGTGTACACAACAAGATGTGATAGTGAAGATCAAAACAAATAGTGCATAGAACAGTGAAGAAGTGAATCTAAATGTGTAGCATTAGAGCTATACCGGTGCTAAGGGAAGCAAGAAGCTGATTACTGGTGATATAAAGCGACAAGTTGGAGTGATCTTCGCCTGGCAGCGGCGTTGACACCAACAGGCTTACGAGAAGTTAACAAGACTGTCAACACTACTTCTAACACCTGTTTGTGCTGTTGGATGTTTGGAATTGGTGGTAAGATAAGGCCTCTCAATAAGTCAGCCAATCATACGGTGTACAGCATATTGCAATTTAATAGTTAGTCTTGGATATAAGTTAACAAACGGAAACGAGCCTCAAGGGACAATACACGGCTCACTTGGGGAACTAGATTGCGGCACCTGAGTGTGAAAAGCAATACACCCTATATTGGACACCCCACCCTCTCTCACCCCCATCCCCCTTCACCATAGAACCTCCAACAGTACACACACAGCCTAGCACCCATAGGGACCACACCCTCCCATAACCCTTCCACTCTAATCCGCCCCACACACCCTTACCATCCCCTCCCTCTCTCCCACCTCCCCCCCCCCGCACACACATACACAGACACACACACACACACACAGTAGTAGGCCGCCGCCGATGGGAGACACACACGATTAGTGAGGTCCGCGGAAATTCGTCAATTTCTCGGGACATTGAAGGATAATAGAGGCTAGATCATAGTATTTGGCCTCTCGCAGTGTGTAGCTAGCAGGGTGCAACATAGGATAGTCATATCACTAGCAATAGTGCGAAGAAACCAAAGTGGAGCTAGTGGCATCACCGGTGCATATACAGTGTGGAGGACCGCGTGGAGCGACCTGACCTGACGGCCAGTGTGGGACGACCCGCCGTGGAACTGCCTGATTGTGTTTGT
Organism: Procambarus virginalis; assembly: GCA_020271785.1. Classification (NCBI taxonomy): domain Eukaryota; kingdom Metazoa; phylum Arthropoda; class Malacostraca; order Decapoda; family Cambaridae; genus Procambarus; species Procambarus virginalis. The sequence continues at coordinate 56,097 of WNGS01100506.1, forward strand.
TGGGTGGTGACTGTGATCAGTGGTATAGTAAAGTAGTGAACTGTAACACAACGATACAGTGACTGACTTCAGAGCTTTGTGTAGAAAGAGAAGAACTGCCATCAACAATCTACTAGCACTTAGTGAATCACCAAGTGGGAGGCGACAACGGAGCACCAACGTCAACCATACATCGTCATTACTCGTCTAGTTGTGTGAGTGGAAAGGCAGACTGGTATGTACCCCTCTCTGGTCAATTAATCAGGTGTACAGTGTGAGATAAAATATTATCAAATTCTTGTTCAGGATAGCATATATATTTAAAATCTCAAAGTGGCTCATTTTGGGTAGAGGTTACCGCTTACGGGAACTCGTGACACACGCATGCACGCCCATGCATGCATGCATGCACGTACGCCCACATACATATGCATGCACACACGCTCGCACAATCAAACACACACACACACACGCACACACAAACGTTCAGTCAAGAAAGAAAGGATTAACACCATTTGTGGAAAGAGGCAAGACCCCACTATACCCCACTCCCTCTCTTACCCCCCATCTGACCTGATCTGACCTGGTCGCCACCACCACCACCCCCACCACCCAGTCCCCCACACCCCCTTACACATACTCTCTCTTCCACTCTCTCTCTCTCTCTTTCTCTCTCTCCCTCTCTCTCTCTCTCTCTCTCTCTCTCTCTCTCTCTCTATCTCTCTCTCTATCTCTCTCTCTCTCTCCCACCCCACTCTGCCCTTCTGACAAATCCAATCATGGCACAACTAGGAACAGGGTCAAGCAAGACAGCCAGAGGCAACAGGGGAACAGGGAAAAGTTCAAGTGACAAAATGAAGGAAATGTTTGCCCAGTTTCTGGAGGACATCAAGAGTGAGATGCAGGAAATGATGCAGGAAATGAAGAATGACATAAGCAACCTAAAAAGAGAGTTGACAGCAGCAAAGAAGGAGATTAGAGCCCTCAAAGAGAACAGTATCGATGCTGAGACTCAGATAACCACCCAGGGAGAAGATGGTAATAGTATTTTGGAAGAGAATGCCACAATAAAAGCAACAGTTGCAGAAATGCTAAAAAAAACACTCTGAAGTAATATCTGCAGTGATGGAGGTAGCCATGAAAGCAGCCACCTCACAGGAAGTGGCACGCTCCACTAGCCAGCTGCTGGAAAATAAAAGATCAGTGGTAGCTGTGGGTATTAAAGAGCAGGAAGGCTCTAGTAGGAAAGAGTGGAATGATAAGGACAGAGCGGCAGTGAATGAAATACTGAAGGCACTAGACATGGAAGGAGCTGAGCATAGCATTGAGAAGGTTTTCAGGTTAGGCTGGTACAAAAAAGACTGAGACCATGTGTTAAAGATAGTGTTTGCAAACGAGAACACAGAGGACACGATTCTAAGAAAGAAAAGCCAAGCCACGTGCAACATGTGGGAGAATGAAAAAAAGTATTCCTCCAGAGGGACATGACGAGGCAGGAGAGGGCCATGGCAGCAAAAGCAAGGAAGAAGCGCAGGGCGAGAGGGGAAAACTAGGAAACCACAGCTCCCAACACATCACCCCCAGAGGCGAGGGGGGAACCCACAACCAGCTACCCAGTAACACCAGCAGGGAGGGCAACCCCACCACCCTCCTCTGCATAGAAAACCCCCCTTTCCTTCCTGTCCTCCAGCCCCTTTCACCCCATACCCTCCCTGTCCCTACCCCTTCACTTGACCCCCCACCCCTCATCCCAGTATCCTCTGCAACCCTGGTATCCACCTCACAAATCCTCACACCCATGGCACAGCTTCCTCCACCAGCAGAACACTCACCAAGGAGGAGATTTGAGAAGGGACAGAAGAAAGTGAGCCTCAAGGCAATGTACACTAACATAGATGGAATTACAAATAAAGCAAATGAACTAGGAGAATGGGTACTAGAGGAAAACCCAGACATAATAGCTCTCACAGAAACAAAGCTAACGAAAACCATAACAAATGCAGTGTTCCCACAGGACTATTATGTTATGAGGAAAGAGAGAGAAGGAAGAGGTGGTGGTGGTGTAGCCCTGCTGGTAAAAAAAGGCTGGGATTTTGAGGAGTTGGTTGTTCAGGGATGTGAAGGTTTCAGTGACTACATAATAAAACAATAACAACTGGAGGGCAAAAAATTATAGTCGTAGTCATATATAATCCACCACCAAATGACAGAAGACCCAGACAGGAATATGATAGAAACAATATGGCCACCATTAACATAATAGAGAGAGCAGCTTCTGTTGCTAGCAGGAATGGATCTGGACTACTAATCATGGGAGACTTCAACCATGGGAAGATAGATTGGGAGAACAGAGACCCGCATGGAGGACCAGAAACATGGAGAGCTAAGCTGCTGGACGTGGCAACAAGAAACTTTCTAAGCCAGCACATCAAGACACCAACAAGAATGAGAGGAGAAGATGAACCAGCAATGCTTGATCTGATATTTACCCTAAATGAGTGGGATATAAGGGAAGTCAAGATGGAAGCACCCTTGGGAATGAGTGATCACAGTGTATTGAACTTTGAGTACCTGGTAGAGCTAGGAATTATCCCCCCGAAAAAGAACTAGGAAACAAAAGGCTGGCATACCGAAAGGGAAATTATGAGATGAGAAGCTTCCTAAGGGAAATACCTTGGGACACAGACCTCAGAGCTAAGTCTGTACAAGATATGATGGACTATGTCACCCAAAAGTGTCAGGAGGCAGTAAGCAGATACATCCCGGCCCAAAAGGAAAAATCCGAGAAGCAAAAGAAGAATCCATGGTATAATAGGGCATGTATGGAAGCAAAGAAACTGAACAAAAGGGCGTGGAGGAACTTCCGGAATAACAGAACACCAGAAAGCAGAGAGAGATACCAGAGAACCAGGAATGAGTATGTCAGGGTGAGAAGAGAAGCAGAGAAAAGTTATGAAAATGATATAGCAAACAAAGCCAAGACCGAACCAAAGCTACTCCACAGTCACATCAGAAGGAAAACAACAGTGAAAGAACAGGTAGTGAAACTTAGAACAGGCGAGGACAGGTATACAGAGAATGACAAAGAGGTGTGTGATGAACTCAACAAGAGGTTCCAGGAGGTCTTCACAACAGAACAAGGTGAGGTCACTGTGCTAGGAGAAAGGAAGTAAACCAGGCGGCCTTGGAAGAGTTCGAAATTACGAGAGAGGAGGTCAAGAGACACCTGCTGGATCTGGATGTTAGAAAGGCTGTTGGTCCAGACGGGATCTCGCCATGGGTACTGAAAGAGTGTGCAGAGGCACTTTGCTTGCCACTCTCCATAGTGTATAGTAGGTCACTGGAGACGGGAGACCTACCAGAAATATGGAAGACGGCGAATGTGGTCCCAATATACAAAAAGGGCGACAGGCGGCGGCACTGAACTACAGGCAAGTGTCCTTGACTTGTATACCATGCAAGGTGATGGAGAAGATCGTGAGAAAAAACCTGGTAGCACATCTGGAGGGAAGGGACTTCGTGACAAATCGCCAACATGCGTTCAAGGAGGGTAAATCTTGCCTGACTGGCTTAATAGAATTCTACGACCAGGTGACAAATATTAAGCAAGAGAGGGCTGGGCAGACTGCATTTTCTTGGATTGTCGGAAAGCCTTTGACACAGTACCGCATAAGAGACTGGTACATGAGCTGGAGAGACAGGCAGGTGTAGCTTGTAAAGTGCTCCAGTGGATAAGGGAGTACCTAAGCAATAGGAAGCAGAGAGTTACGGTGAGGGGTGAGACCTCCGATTGGCGTGAAGTCACCAGTGGAGTCCCACAGGGCTCTGTACTCGATCCTATCTTGTTTCTGATATATGTAAATGATCTCCTGGAGGGTATACCTTCATTTCTCTCAATGTTTGCGGACGATGCCAAAATTTTGAGAAGGATTAAGACAGAGGAGGACTGTTTGAGGCTTCAAGAAGACCTAGACAAACTGAAGGAATGGTCGAACAAATGGTTGTTAGAGTTTAACCCAACCAAATGTAATGTAATGAAGATAGGTGTAGGGAGCAGGAGGCCAGATACAAGGTATCATCTGGGAGAGGAAATTCTTCAGGAGTCAGAGAAAGAAAAAGACTTGGAGTTGATATCACGCCAGACCTGTCTCCTGCAGCCCATATCAAGAGGATAACATCAGCGGCATATGCCAGGCTGGCCAACATACGAACGGCATTCAGAAACTTGTGTAAAGAATCATTCAGAACTTTGTATACCACATATGTCAGGCCAATCCTGGAGTATGCAGCCCCAGCATGGAGTCCATATCTAGTCAAGGATAAGACTAAACTGGAAAAGGTTCAAAGGTTTGCCACCAGACTAGTACCCGAGCTGAGAGGTATGAGCTACGAGGAGAGACTACGGGAATTAAACCTCACTTCGCTGGAAGACAGAAGAGTTAGGGGGGATATGATCACCACATTCAAGATTCTGAAGGGAATTGATAGGGTAGATAAAGACAGGCTATTTAACACAAGGGGCACACGCACAAGGGACACAGGTGGAAACTGAGCGTCCAAATGAGCCACAGAGATATTAGAAAGAACTTTTTTAGTGTCAGAGTGGTTGACAAATGGAATGCATTAGGAAGTGATGTGGTGGAGGCTGACTCCATACACAGTTTCAAGTGTAGATATGATAGAGCCCAATAGGCTCAGGAATCTGTACACCTGTTGATTGACGGTTGAGAGGCGGGACCAAAGAGCCAGAGCTCAACCCCTGCAAACACAACTAGGTGAGTACAACTAGGTGAGTACACACACACACACACACACACACACACACACACACACACACACACACACACACACACACACACACACACACACACACACACACACACACACACACGAGTTGACGACGCCAAAATTATGAGAAGGATTAAGACAGAGGAGGACAGCTTGAGACTTCAAGAAGACCTGGACAAGCTGCAGGAATGGTCGAACAAATGGCTTTTAGAGTTTAACCCAAGCAAATGTAGTGTAATGAAGATAGGGGTAGGAAGCAGGAGACCAGATACAAGGTACCATTTGGGAGATGACATACTTCAAGAGTCAGAGAGAGAGAAAGACCTGGGGTTGATATCACGCCAGACCTGTCCCCTGAAGCTCATATCAAGAGGATAACATCAGCAGCATATGCCAGGTTGGCTAACATAAGAACGGCCTTTAGAAACTTGTGTAAGGAATCTTTCAGAACATTATATACCACATATGTCAGACCAATCCTAGAGTATGCGGCTCCAGCATGGAGTCCAT
>WNGS01100509.1:0-12053 GCA_020271785.1 Procambarus virginalis
TTTGGAGGACGGACTGAGCACAGCCAACCTCTCCTTCTCTCACACTCCTGTCCGAAAACAGGTTCACAACCCTCTCAGAGAACAGGTTTCAGGTCAGCACGGAAAGGAAGTGTACCTCCCTTCTCCCCCCTCTCCCACCCCCCTCCCTCCTCTCCCACCCCCCTCCCTCCTCTCCCACCCCCCTCCCTCCTCTCCCACCCCCCTCCTCCTCTCCCACCCCCTCCTCCTCTCTCCTCCCCCCCCCCCCTCTCTCCCCCCTCTCTCCCCCACCCCCCCCCTCTCTTCCCCCACTCCCCGCTCCCCACTCCCCTCTCCCCCTTCTCTCCCCCCCCTCTCCCCCTTTTCCCTCCCCCTCTCCCTCCCCCTCTCCCTCCCCCCTCTCCCTCCCCCTCCCCTTCCTCTCTCTCTCCCTCCCCCCTCTCTCTCTCTCCCCCCCCCCCCACGTCTCTCCCCCTTCTCTCCCTCCACTTTCGCTACAACAATAACTCACAGCATTTGACAATTTTAATCGGTGCCAGAATGGAGATGAAGACCAATGGAAAACGTTTTTGGCAACACTGCCGTTGTGTGCAGGCGAAGAGTCACAATAACGTGGCTGAAGTATGTTGACCAGACCACACACTAGAAGGTGAAGGGACGACGACGTTTCGGTCCGTCCTGGACCATTCTCAAGCGACTTGAGAATGGTCCAGGACGGACCGAAACGTCGTCGTCCCTTCAACTTCTAGTGTGTGGTCTGGTCAACCTGTCGTTGTGTAAAAAAAAAAACTTGTAATAAGTTTATTAAATGTTATCGAAGTTAACGACAGATAACAGTCCGGAGCAAAAGGTAAATTTGAGGTTGAATCTATTGCAAGCGGCCTGGGAGGAGGGGGGGGATTATCAGGGGAAAGCGCCAAGCCATTACGACTATTTAGCACTTGGAAGGGGGTCAGGATAAGGATTTGGGATGGGAGGGGGGAAGGAATGGTGGCCAACCACTTGGATGGTCGGGGATTGAACCGGCCTGGGAGGAACAGTTCATAAATACAACAACCAAACGAAGTGACGCCATTACAACCACAACAGAGTCAACTCTAGTAATTAAATTGTGGTAATACAATTAATACAAAAAATACAACCCATGGACAGAAGTAAAACTAAATTGTTTTATCAAAACAAGATGTGGCAGGAGAGAGGGGGGGGGGTAAAGGGGGGGGGGGTAAAGGGGGGGGGGGTGAATGAACGAGTGAGAGTGAGTGTAGCGAGCGAGGGAGGGAAGGAGGGAGGGAGGGAGGCAGTGTAGCGAGCCAGGGAGTTTCGCGAAAGAGGAAATGAGCGAACTATTGAGAAAGTGAATATGGAGGGAGGGGGGCGGGGGGGGGGGGGGGATGGCGACACTTGAGTGTCATGATAGTGAGTGTGTGAGGTGGTGGTCCCCGTCTCCAGTACCAGCCCCTCCTCATAAACAAAGGTCAAACACCATTCCATCCAGCCCGCCAACCCCAGCTCTTCATGAATGAAGAACAGTTTACACACGACTCACAACTGATGACGTCCGAACACTTCCGGAACAAGTGCTTCACTGACGACTTGTTCGAACCACAACGCTGTAAATGCTTCACCCACGTACTACAAATAATCGCCAACCTAACCTAAACACCTACCCTAACCAGTGCCTAAATATACACAGTATGCTACTATATATTAATACAATATTAATTTATATTGGAGAAAAGTTCTGTTTTGAATGAGCAGAATGTTATTATTGATGAATGCGTCTTTGGGCTCGACCGCTGGATAGAATGGACTTGGTCTGAGGACGGATTGCCAGTACATACCCATAAAGTGCTCCAGCACACACGGGCTATTCATGCCCGTGCCACCTCTTGGCTGGCATAATCTTCACTCAACACGCACAACGGCTGACACACGGGAGACATCTCCTGTCCACGAGGCTCACCATAGCCCGTGCTTCTTGCCCAGCTCGTGTGCCAGGTAAGTTACGGGCTCACCATAGACCGTGCTACTTGGAACTTGTTCCGAGTAGCTGAATCTATAACAACAACAACAACAACGGCTGACAGTGCATGTTGGGGCCTCGGATGAGCTCTGCGCCGCCACCTCGCTCCTTAAACTTGATGATCACGTAAGATATAACTGTATATAATGAATTATATCCTTCGTTGGGGACAGGAAGCCTGTACTTGTCCTTGTATCGAGTTGCCCCGAAAGACGAACTACTGACCTTCCCGGGACGCACCCCCCCCCCTCCCTTCAACACTCGCCCAACTCCAGGGAAATATTTACACCAAAGTGAACATTGGCATCAGGTGAAAGGAAATCTGTCGACCTTTTTTGCCCCGTATGGGGATCGAACCCGGATTCCTCGATTTTGTGAGTCGAAAACATGAACCACAGAAATGTTGTTACGTATATCTATAAGAATGTTGAAGATGCGAGTGGGAAGTGAGGATGATCTTGTCAAGAGGGAGCGGGATAGAAGGTTGTAAGGGTGACCCTGAGAGCCCAGGCTGTAAGGGATAGGCTGCACCCTCACTCTGGGAAACCACCCACCCATCCTCATAGTTCATCTAGTTTCAGTTGCCTGAGGTAAACTTACTCCAGTAAACCGGTAAACCGGTATTATTCGAAAAGCTGAGATATAGGGTAATTGACTTTGTTTGCTCCGGTTTCCTTCATCTCTGACCATTATCCTCTCTTCCGCCTCATTCCTCTTGTCGTATTTCCCTGCTGGTCAGTCCATAGGTGTGGTCTGCCTGCCTCTCTTGTCCACCACTCTCATAACTGCTGTCCACTCACGTCTTCCCCGAGTCTGCCTCCAGGTCAGTCCACCTCCAATCAGATTTACATCTAATTGGAGATTTGCCGTGTCCTCTATGTTGTCTACTCTCGTGAAGATCCTCGTGTCATCTGCAAAGGATGATACAGATGATACCTGCTTGATACCTGCTTGATGGGGTTCTGGGAGTTCTTCTGTTCCCCAAGCCCGGCCCGAGGCCAGGCTTGACTTGTGAGAGTTTGGTCCACCAGGCTGTTGCTTGGAGCGGCCCGCAGGGCCACATACCCACCACAGCCCGGCTGGTCCGGAACTTCTCTTAGAAAACAGTCCAGTTTTCTCTTGAAGATGTCCACGGTTGTTCCGGCAATATTTCTTATAGTCGCTGGGAGGACGTTGAACAACCGCGGACCTCTGATGTTTATACAGTGCTCGCTGATTGTGTCTATGGCACCTCTGCCCTTCACTGGATCAATCTTGCATTTTCTTCCATATCGTTCACTCCAGTACGTTGTTATTTTACTGTGCAGATTTGGGACCTGGCCCTCCAGTATTTTCCTTAGATTGTGTCCTTGTCTATGTCCGATATGAGGATGAGAAAAAGTACTGGAGCAAGCACAGTACCCTGGGGGACTGAGCTCTTCACGGATGATGGACCTGATTTTATTTTATTGACTATTACACATTGGGTTCTGTTCGTCAGGAAATTGTAGATCCATCTGCCTGTTTTTCCGATAATTCCTTTTGAACGCATTTTATGTGCAATAACACCATGGTCACATTTGTCGAAGGCTTTTGCGAAATCTGTGTAAATTACATCAGCGTTTTGTTTGTCTTCCATGGCATCTAATGCCATGTCATATTGGTCCAGCAACTGTGACAGGCAAGAGCGCCCTGTTCTGAAACCATGTTGTCCAGGGTTATGGAGATGCTGTGATTCCATGTATTTTGTGATCTTACTTCTTAGCGCGCAATCAAAGATTTTTATGATGTGCGATATTAGTGCTATCGGTCTGTAATTTTTTGCCTCTGCCTTATTTCCTCCTTTATGGAGTGGTGCTATCTCTGCTGTTTTTAGTATGTCAGGGATAACGCCAGTGTCTAGGCTTTGTCTCCACAGAATGTGAAGGCCTGCGATAGTGGTTTTTTACAGTTCTTGATGAATATGGAGTTCCAAGAATCAGGGCCTGGTGCAGAGTGCATAGGCATACTGTCTATGGCTTCTTCAAAATCCAGTAGGGATAAGGTGACGTCTGATATATGATTTGATGTTGGTATCATATCCATGAAAAATTCATTTGGGGTTATCAATCTTTAGTGCGTTTAATGGCTCGCTGAAAACAGAGTCGTACTGCTTCCTCGGTAACTCGCTCATATCTTTGTTGTCATCGGTGAAAGTTCCATCTCCCTTTCGCAGGAGCCCGATACTAGATGTGGTTTTTGATCTTGATTTTGCATAGGAGAACAAATATTTCGGATTTCTCTCTATTTCACTGATGGCTTTTTGCTCTCTTTGCCTCTCCTGGGTTTTGTGTGATTTTTGTAGCTTGAGTTCAATTGTTTCTATTTCTCTACCTAACCTTCCTCGCCGTTCTTGAGACAGGGTGCGACTCTCAAGTTGTTCCGCGATTCGTTTTCTTCGCCTATATAGGGAACGACGTTCTCGTTCCAATCTGCATCTCTCTTCCTCTTTTTTTCTTAGGGGGATGCGGTTTGAACATATTTCTAGTGCTACTGAGCTTATTTTTTCCAGGCACTGGTTCAGGTTTGCATTTTCTAGCTGTTCTTTCCAGCTTATTTCTGTGAAGTCTTGGTTTATTTGCTCCCAGTTTATCTGTTTATTATTGAAGTTGAATTTGCTGAAATCTCCTCCACCGGGCATCTGGACTGGTTTTGTAGGTCTATTCCTCCATGGTTGTCACAACTTCAATTAAGTTGTGATCTGAGTAACAGGTATTTGTAATCATTATGTTCCTGATCAATTCATCATTATTAGTGAAAATGAGGTCCAGCGTGTTCCCCTTCCTAGTTGGTTCTACTATTTGCTGGTTTAAGGCAAACCTGTCGCACATCCGTAGCAGGTCATTTGCATGTGCCTGTTCATTTAGGCTACTTCCTGGTATTCTTTCTGATATTACTGTATTAGCCAGGTGCTTCCATTTCAGCGGTTGAAGTCCCCAAGCAGGATGATGTTCGGGGCTGGATTTGTGAGGTTTTCCAAGCAGTGTTCTATTTTCATTAGTTGGTCTTTAAACTGCTGAGGGTTTGCCTCCCGTGACTTGTATACAAGGACAATAACCACATTTAAGATCTCTATTTTGATTATCAGCACTTCCACCATATCATTTGAGGTGTTTAGCAGCTCAGTACAAATGAGTGTGTCTTTGATGTAGAGGCTGACTCCACCCTGAAGCCGGTGTTTCCTATCACATCTGAAAAGATTGTACTCTGAGATCCATATTTCACCATCATGGTAGTCCTTTGTGTGAGTTTCTGTTAGGGCTGCAAACACTGCATTTGCCTCATGAAGGAGACCATCTATAATGTGAACTTTGTTGGATTTGCGTGTTTTTATACCCTGGATGTTGGCGGTGTCCCTTCTTCCTTTTCGTTCCCTCCATTGCTTCTCCTTCTTGCGTGAGAAGTCGCTGAGAGCACTGAAGTGGTGGAGGTGGAGGTACGCAGCGGACCATTTATCATGCCTTGTGAGGACCCTCCTTATGAATGATGTCATGTGTAAGTCGGGTTCAGTTACTGGCATGTGGCCGCATATAGAGAGGTCAGTGTTACCGTGGGGAGCCTCTCAAAGATAATTGCTCCCAGGGAACTCAGATTTGTAAATGCTTTTACTAATCGTTAATTACATTGAATTGAAATTGAAATAAGTTTATTGAGGTAAAATACACACAAAGGGATGAGGTACCTCAAGCTATTCTCACATCGTGTTAATTACATTTAACTGCCCATCGTTGGCGCCCACCACCTTGAGGTGTTTTCGGGGCTTAGCGTCCTCGCGGCCCGATCGTCGACCAGGCCTCCTCGTTGCTGGACTGGTCAACCAAGCTGTTGGACGCGGTTGCTTGCAGCCTGATGTATGAGCCACAGCCTGGTTGATCAGATATCCTTTGGAGGTGCATATTAAGATCTCTCTTGAACACTGTGAGGGTTCGGTCAGTTATGCCCCTTATGTGCAGTGGAAGCGTGTTGAACAGTCTTGGGGCCTCTGATGTTGATAGAGTTCTCTCTCAGAGTACCTGTTGCACCTTTGCTCTTCAACGGGGGTATTCTGCACATCCTGCCATGCCTTCTGATCTCATATGATGTTATTTCTGTGTGCAGGTTTGGGACCAGCCCCTCTACCATTTTCCACGTATAAATTATTATGTATCTCTCCCGCCTGCGCTCAAGAGAATACATATTTAGGCTCTTTGGTCGGTCCCAATAGTTTAGATGTTTTACTGAGTGGAATCTAGCAGTAAAGGATTTCTGCACGCTCTCCAGGTCAGCAATTTCTCCAACTTTGAAAGGGCTGTCATTGTGCAGCAGTACTCCACTCTAGAGAGCACAAGCGTTTTGAAAAGTATCATCATCGGTATAGCATCTCTAGTGTGAAAGGTTCTTGTTATCCAACCTGTCATTTTTCTTGCAGTTGTGACGGCTACTTTATTGTGTTCTTTAAAGGTAAGGTCTTCCGACATGAGTACACCCAGATCCTTTACATTGCCTTTTCGTTCTATGTTATGATTTGACGTGTCTACGTGATCTTGGACAACATGGTAAGCAGGACGCTTCAGGTTTCTCATTTGTTAGAACACCAGGAGGCCTGGTCGGGGACCGGGCCGCGGGGACGTTGTGCCCTGAAATCTTGATGATCATCAGCGCAAGGTAAGAACACCACAACATGGACTTGTCTGTGAGGGAAGAGAGGCCAGTGTGCCGGGTACCGTACACAGGTACGGAGGCCATGGAAGGTGTTGACGAAAGTGACCATCCTGTACTTGTACACAAAACGTCCGCAAAAACAATTACAGGAAGAGTAGGAAGATCGATCTCTTAATTTCCTAACGAACAGAACGGAAACATTAATGCCCAAGCGGCCCCGGTCTATTTGATCAACCAGACTGGTGGTGATGGTTCTAGCTCACGTTCCGAACTTACAAGATTCTGTTGCAAGAAATTAGAACCTGAGCACCGTAAAGACTAAAGAGCTCAGTCCTCTAGGTACAGCAAACCGCACACATACAGTCAAGCCGCTCTATAAACCACACCAGGTAAACAGTGTGTGATTAATGATGTGGCAGGGCGTACTCTGCCAGGATGGCGGGAGGGAGGATGGGGCTAGAGCAGACCCACACTGGACACGTTGTGGTGGAGTGTTGATCTATCTTATTGCTGGGTCGACCCCCTCCCCCCAGTGATCCCCGACCACAAGGTCAAGAGTCCTCCCTCCCCGCCAAACACACACCGAAACTACGACGTTGGTACAACGTTCGAGCAAGTTTTAACACCTCCTAACCAGTTATAACAACTAATATAGCATGTTGTAACAACGTTCTGATACGTCATAAACACGTTAAGCCAAGATGTAACAACTTTATTACAAGTTGTAACAAGCGGAAAATAGAGACAGTTTCGGTTTGTGTTTCCAGGGTCCTGCCTTAATAACATACTGCATACAGTCGAGAGCATTCAGTAACTGATAGTTAACTGTCGCCGTCACATATTGTTAAAATGAGCGAGCCATCGATATCCAAATGTTAGGTGACGAGTTAACGTGTACAAATGTCCCCCCTTTGGGCGGCGCTTGCTCGCGTCAGTCGCCTGGTGTTGCAAGTGTCAACATGGAGACACTGGTTTGCAATGAAGGTGCAACAGATATTTTCGCCACTCGTGTTGCCCGCATTATGGTTGGTGTGACGAGGGCAACGTGATGAGAAACTTGCAACATTCATTTGTTTTCTCTCCAGTACGTGTGTGTGTGTGTGTGTGTGTGTGTGTGTGTGTGTGGTGTGTGTGTGTGTGTGTGTGTGTGTGTGTGTGTGTTTACTTATCTAATTGCCTAATTGTACTTACTTAATTGTGCTTGCGGGGGTTGAGCTTTGGCTCTTTGGTCCCGCCTCTCAACTGTCAATCAATGGTGTACAGGTTCCTGAGCCTACTGGGCTCTATCATATCTACATTTGAAACTGTGTATGGAGTCAGCCTCCACCACATCACTGTCTAAAGCATTCCATTTATTAACTACTCTGACACTGAAAAAATTCTTTCTAACGTCTCTGTGGCTCATCTGGGTGCTAAGTTTCCACCTGTGTCCCCTTGTTCGTGTCCCACCCGTGCTGAAGAGTTTGTCTTTGTCCGCCCTATCAATTCCCCTGAGAATTTTGTAGGTAGTTATCATGTCTCCTCTTACTCTTCTGTTTTCCAGGGATGTGAGGTTCAGCTCCTTTAGCCTTTCCTCGTAGCTCATTCCTCTCAGTTCCGGGACGAGCCTGGTGGCATACCGTTGAATCTTCTCTAGCTTTGTCTTGTGTTTAACTAGGTATGAACTCTAGGCTGGAACTGCATACTCCAGAATTGGTCTTACATAAGTGGTATACAGGGTCCTGAACGATTCCTTACACAAGTTTCTAAAGGCAGTTCTTATGTTGGCCAGTCTAGCATATGCCGCTGATGATATTCTTTTGATGTGGGCCTCTGGGGACAGGTTCGGTGTGATATCAACCCCCAGATCTTTCTCTCTATTTGACTCTTGCAGGATTTCACCTCCCAGATGGTACCTTGTGTTCAGCCTCCTGCTCCCTTCGCCTAATTTCATCACCTTACACTTTCCTGAGTTGAACTTTAGCAGCCATTTTCTAGACCATTCCTCCAGTTTATCCAGGTCATCCTGTAGTCTGTCTATTTTCATCCGTCTTGATTCTTCTCATATGTGTGTGAGTGTGTTGGGCTACGCGGACTTACTCTCCTCAGGTCTGTGTGTGATGTCTGACTGTTGGTGACTTGTAGCTCCGGGTAGTAATGTCCTCCACTAAGGTCGCATGATTGGTTTGTTACTAACTTACTATTAGCTTAGAAACTTGTTCAGTAGACGAGCACATGCTTGTGATGTATGTGGCCAAGGTGGCTATCATATTGCTGAGGGTGATACATGTAGTCCAGGGGTGTTACATGTAGTCCAGGGGTGATACATGTCGTCCAGGGGTGTTACATGTAGTCCAGGGGTGACACATGTCGTCCAGGGGTGTTACATGTAGTCCAGGGGTGACACATGTCGTCAGGGGTGTTACATGTAGTCCAGGGGTGACACATGTCGTCCAGGGGTGTTACATGTAGTCCAGGGGTGACACATGTTGTCCAGGGGTGTTACATGTAGTCCAGGGGTGACACATGTCGTCCAGGGATGACACATGTCGTCCAGGGGTGATACATGTCGTCCAGGGGTGATACATGTAGTCCAGGGGTGATACATGTCGTCCAGGGGTGACACATGTCGTCCAGGGGTGATACATGTCGTCCAGGGATGACACATGTCGTCCAGGGGTGATACATGTCGTCCAGGGGTGATACATGTAGTCCAGGGTGATACATGTCGTCCAGGATGACACATGTCCAGGGATGACACATGTCGTCCAGGGGTGATACATGTCGTCCAGGGATGACACATGTCGTCCAGGATGACACATGTCGTCCAGGGATGACACATGTCGTCCAGGGTGACACATGTCGTCCAGGGATGACACATGTCGTCCAGGGATGACACATGTCGTCCAGGGGTGACACATGTCGTCCAGGGGTGATACATGTAGTCCAGGGTGACACATGTCGTCCAGGGATGACACATGTCGTCCAGGGATGACACATGTCGTCCAGGGGTGACACATGTCGTCCAGGAGTGATACATGTAGTCCAGGGGTGACACATGTCGTCCAGGGATGACATGTCGTCCAGGGGTGATACATGCAGTCCAGGGGTGACACATGTCGTCCAGGGGTGATACATGTCGTCCAGGGGTGATACATGCAGTCCAGGGGTGACACATGTCGTCCAGGGGTGATACATGTCGTCCAGGGGTGATACATGTCGTCCAGGGATGACACATGTCGTCCAGGGGTGATACATGTCGTCCAGGGATGACACATGTCGTCCAGGGATGACATGTCGTCCAGGGGTGATACATGTCGTCCAGGGGTGACACATGTCGTCCAGGGATGACACATGTCGTCCAGGGGTGACACATGTAGTCCAGTGATGACACATGTCGTCCAGGGTGATACATGTCGTCCAGGGATGACACATGTCGTCCAGGGGTGATACATGTAGTCCAGTGATGACACATGTCGTCCAGGGGTGATACATGTAGTCCAGTGATGACACATGTCGTCCAGGGGTGATACATGTAGTCCAGGGATGACACATGTCGTCCAGGGATGACACATGTCGTCCAGGGGTGATACATGTAGTCCAGTGATGACACATGTCGTCCAGGGGTGATACATGTAGTCCAGGGGTGATACATGTAGTCCAGGGGTAATACATGTAACCCAAAGTGATGGTATGTGTGGCCGTAGAGGACGGCACATGTATCCCGGGTATACATCCTGCCAGCTCCCCCAGACACGTTTTACTACACGTAGGGTATACATTGCCAGCGAGGCTGGCTGGGCATCCCCCCACGGTATGATAGAGGCAGCTGGGGCGAGGCTGAGGCGAGGCTGGGGCGAGGCTGTGGCGAGGCTGTGGTGGGCCACAGTGTTTGTGTAGCAAGTACCGAGGGAGCGTGCATGCATCACCTGGTGCAACAAGCGCCTCTGGCTGCCTAAAACGTTTGCGTCAGTCGCCCTATACTGAGGGTCCTGCAGTTCTTTCTAACATGATGAGGATGGTTTGTATTTGCAAGGAGTTATTACTGGACGATTGTGTTAACTTTTACAGTCGGTACTGGACCATCAAGAGTCCTGGCGGAAACAACGGTAATACGTTACTTATGCTTCTGTTGTTAATAATTGTTAATCCCAGTAGCACTTTAGAACATGGTGGTTACTAGAAATTGCCTGTTTGTCAGATGACAGCTGAACAAAATAATGGAACTGGGATGGATAATGTTATTACCTAAGTGAAGTTACAGGATGAGAGCTACGCTCGTGGTGTCCCGTCTTCCCAGTACTCTTTGTCGTATAATGATTTTAAACTACTGACGGTTCTGGCCTCCACCACCTTCTCACTTAGCTTGTTCCAACAGTCTACCATTCTGTCTGCAAAAAAAAAAAAAGTTACATTAATTTTTTCGCCACCTGACAGCCGAGTGGACAGTGCTTCGGATTAGGAGTCCTGAGTTCGATCCCCGGTGGAGGCGGAGACAAATGGGCAAAAAGTTTGTCACTGGTGCGCCTGTTCACCTAGCAGTAAATAGGTACCTGGGAGTTAGACAGCTGCTACGGGCTGCTTCATGGGGATGTGTAACAAAAAGGAGGCCTGGTCGAAGACCGGGCCGCGTTGACGCTAAAGCCCCGAAATCATCTCAAGATAACCTCTGTTTTCTCAGCTTTAATCTGTGTCCTTTTGTTCGCGATGTTGCTGGTTTCAGGAATTCCTCCTTGTCAATTTGGTCTATTCCAGTTAGTATTTTGTATGAAGTGATCATATTTTGTCTCTTCTGTCTTCTAGTTTGGCCTCTAGTCTGTCCTCGTAACTCTTTGTTTTCTAGTTCCGGAAGCCATTTTGTAGCGTGCCGCTGCACCTTTTCCAGTTTTCTTATGTGCTTCTTGAGATATGTGCACCATACAACTGCTGCATATTACAGTTTGGGTCTCACAAAAGTCATGAAGAGTTTCGTTAGTATTTCACCATCATATAATTACAAGCATGTCTGAAGTTGGAGAGCGACGCATACGCTCCTCTCACAATGTTCTTGTCCTCTATGTTGCTTACTCTCATGAAGATCCTGGTGTCATCTGCAAAGGATGATACAGTGCTATAGATTGTGTTCTTGTCTATGTCCGATATGAGGATGAGAAAAGTACTGGAGCAAGCACAGTACCCTGGGGACTGAGCTCTTCACGGTTGATGGGCTGGATTTTATTTTGTTGACTATTACACATTGGGTTCTGTTGGTCAGGAAATTGTAGATCCATCTGCCTATTTTTCCGGTAATTCCTTTTCAACGCATTTTATGTGCAATAACACCATGGTCACATTTATCAAAAGCTTTTGCGAAATCTGTGTAAATTACATCAGCGTTTTTTTGTTTGTCCTTCATAGCATCTAATGCCATATC
>WNGS01100513.1:0-26979 GCA_020271785.1 Procambarus virginalis
TGTGGTAACGTCAGTGATTCCTGCCAATGACTATTGTGGAGTGGCCCACAGTGTGGTTTTAATTAATTTGTATTGTTCCCAGGGGCCGTGAGAAGTGTGATTATATAATATTTTGGTTGCAGTATTAACGTAATTTTGGTAGTATTTGGTGAGTGACGAGGCTGTCGGGAGTGACAGCCCTCGCTCTGTCGAGTAACGTAAAACTCGGAGTGTTTATTCGGCATGCGTGATCGATAAATCACTCACCCATGTGATTTAGGAGTGCGAGATCTCCTTAGTGTTTCCCAAAACGTTGATAGCTGTGGCTCATGTATATATATATATATATATATATATATATATATATATATATATATATATATATATATATATATATATATATATATATATATATATAATCGTAGTGTCACGGTGCCCAGTGTTAGTGTGTTATTTACTGTGTGGTTATTGCAAGTTTGGGACCTATGTTCTTGGGGTTATTGAGAGCACTGGGGACATTTGCAACAGTAAATAAGTAAGTGTTGAGCAGTATTCTAATACTTGGAAATTAGAGTACTTGCCGTGTGTGTTGTTGCAAAGGGGTTGTCATTGTTAGTGATTGTTGCTAGAGTTGAGCAATCACCGTGGGTGACTGCAGTTCAGTAAAGTCATTGTGGGGGCAGTGTTCTAGAGGGTTCATGTCCTGTATGTTATTTTACTAGGTTCTGCAGTATTGTCATTGCAACCGGATTGTAACGTAAATCACTGTGATTTGTTAGTGTGATTTGACATTGTCGTGGGTGAACTTGGCTGTAGACGAGTACTTGGATATACATATATTCTCCTGTTTATCTGGTAGGACATCGAAGTCCAGTATTCAGTGAGGTGATTGCGAGGCAATTAATATAACGTAACCGAGGGAACGCCCATTGCTTAAGAGAATTTGTTCTTTTACAATATGAGTAACGTAGAATACGCTTGGGTTAATTTACTTTCCTGCAAGCAGCTACGGTAGTCTCAAGGAGCCTAGCCACCAGCCAGATAAGAATTAGAGTATTGTCTGTCGTAATTAACGGTCAGTGGGCCGGGTAATTGACGTGTTTCAGGAAGTCAAAGTAATTAATCTCGATCCTTGTTGATCGACTCACACGAAGGCTACATTGTTCCATTAACGTAACGTCGTTATTTATGTCCGGAAGTACCGGCACTTGATTGACTCGTGGGAAGAGTAACGTCATTTTAGAATAACGTAAACGTGGTGCCTAATTACTGTTATTAGCCACCTGAATTGGTCTGAGTATGGAAGGCTCAGACGGAATTCATACCTTAATGTCAATTGCTGAGCCAGTGTGAAAGGTTGCGTATTTAACTGTTTAATTATTGATCTTGAGGATAGTAATTAATTACTCTAAAGGTAATCACGAGTGATTACCGTTCTCTTAGCACTTTGGACATTGTAAATCAGAGTTTACCATCGCTGAGTGATTAGTAACCGATTAACGTAAATTAACGTAACTAGTAAAGAGATTAATCAGCTGTCTTGTAGTACAGGGATTAATGGGATTTTCTCACTGAATGCTCGACGGGTAGAGTGTTGTGTAATTTCCGCGTTACTAGTGACAGTTGTAAGAGTTATTAAATTAACGTAAATTTTATTGTGTTATTAACGTAAATCAATTGTATTGATTGTTGATCGTCCGTGGGACGAAGTGTTAACGTAAAGATTAATTTGAGGAAGGGTGCTGGAGTTGCCAGTGAACCCATTAGTTATTGATGTCATTGAAAGACTACTGATTTGATTGCATTGCAACCGCTATTGCAGGTGTAGACTGCACTGAGGCGTAGAACAGTTAGGAGGTTACTGGAGACGTGTTTCAGAACTCACTGTGTCATTTGTTGTAATTGTGATTATAGATCTGTTAGTTCTTGCTTGCTTGTTGATTCCTCTGTGGGCACGCTTATGTTCGAGTTAGTTCATTATGCAGTCCGAGGGGCTGGTGTCTAGCTGTCATTGTTAGTGTCACAGGAAGGATTTCGAGTAACGTCATTGACATTTCTTTTTGTTTTGCTGTAGTAGTTAGTACTTTATTGAATAAACTAAGTTGTTATGTTAACACTGTCTTTTCGTTACACCCCCACACATTATTATTGTTATGCAAATGTTCTTCACACTCGACTATTGGAGACTTATTTCTGAGCTTTGGATCAAATATACGGCACTACACAACAATAAATTATTGTTGTGAGAGCCCAGGACCTACTCGTTAGATTCGCTTCGGCGATTAGCGAAGGTCGACGACCTAGTGGAGGGGATTTCAATTTCATTGGGGTCTCGGCGTTTGCTCGCGCCAAGTCAATTGTTCGTACAGGGTCCCATAGTGAGGAATGAGCTGCTTACTACACTGGTGTGTTAGCTAAGCAAGTCCTTCCTCAGGCGACCTAGTTGAATATCACGACAGGAATAAAGGTAAAGAATAAAGAAAATTCTTAGAAATTTTCCGAGCTCAATTCCTTATACCAAATTGCATTTATTCCAATGTACTGACGTAAGTCAGCACAGCTCACAACAAAAACTCTCATACTTAGTTCTGGGACTAGTCTAGTAGCATACCTTTGGACTTTTTCCAGCTTCGTCTTGTGCTTGACAAGGTACGGGCTCCATGCTGGGGCCGCGTACTCCAGGATTGGTCTTACATATGTGGTGTACAAGATTCTGAATGATTCCTTACACAGGTTCCTGAACGCCGTTCTGATGTTAGCCAGCCTCGCATATGCCGCAGACGTTATTCTCTTTATGTGGGCTTCAGGAGACAGGTTTGGTGTGATATCAACTCCTAGATCTTTCTCTCTGTCTGTTTCATTAAGTACTTCATCCCCTATTCTGTATCCTGTGTCTGGTCTCCTGTATCCACTGCCTAGTTTCATTACTTTGCATTTACTTGGGTTGAACTTCAACAGCCATTTGTTGGACCATTCACTCAGTCTATCTAGGTCATCTTGTAGCCTCCTACTATCATCCTCTGTTTCAATCCTCCTCATAATTTTTGCATCGTCGGCAAACATTGAGAGGAACGAATCTATACCCTCTGGGAGATCATTTACATATACCAGAAACAGTATAGGTCCAAGGACTGACCCCTGCGGGACTCCACTTGTAACGTCTCGCCAATCTGAGACTTCACCCCTCACACAGACTCGTTGTCTCCTGTTGCTTAGGTACTCCTCTATCCACCGGAGTACCTTCCCTTTCACTCCAGCCTGCATCTCCAACTTTCGCACTAGCCTCTTGTGTGGCACTGTATCAAAGGCTTTTTGACAATCCAAAAATATGCAGTCTGCCCACCCTTCTCTTTCTTGCCTTATTTTTGTTGCCTGGTCGTAGAATTCAAGTAACCCTGTGAGGCAGGACCTGCCATCCCTGAACCCATGTTGGTGCTGTGTTACAAAGTTCCTTCGCTCCAGATGCTCCACTAGTTTTTTTCGCACAATCTTCTCCATCAGCTTGCATGGTATGCAGGTTAGGGACACTGGCCTGTAGTTCAGTGCCTCCTGTCTATCCCCTTTCTTGTATATCGGGACTACGTTAGCTGCTTTCCAAATATCTGGCAGTTCCCCTGTTGCCAGTGACTTGTTATACACAATGGAGAGTGGTAGGCACAGTTCTCTTGCTCCTTCCTTTAGAACCCATGGGGAGATTCCATCTGGGCCTATAGCCTTTGTCACATCCAACTCTAGTAAACACTTCCTTACTTCCCCGCTGGTAATCTCAAAGTCTTCCAGTGGTTCCTGGTTAGCTATTCCCTCTCTTACCTCTGGAATTTCTCCTTGCTCGAAGGTGAAGACCTCCTGGAATTTCTTATTCAACTCCTCACACACTTCCTTGTCATTTGTAGTGAATCCTTCCGCCCCTATCCTCAGTTTCATAACCTGTTCCTTTACTGTTGTTTTTCTCCTGATGTGGCTATGCAACAATTTAGGCTGAGTCTTTGCCTTGCTTGCGATATCATTTTCGTATTGTCTTTCCGCCTCTCTTCTCATCCTGACATATTCATTCCTGGCGTTCTGGTATCTTTCTCTGCTCTCCAGAGTCCTGTTATTCCTATAGTTTCTCCATGCCCTTTTACTTTGCTGCTTAGCTAGCTTACATCTCTGATTAAACCATGGGTTTCTCATTTTCATTTCTCTGTTTTCCTTTTGGACTGGGACAAATTTGTTTGCTGCGTCCTTGCACTTCTGCGTGATGTAATCCATCATATCTTGAGCCGTCTTTCCCCTGAGCTCTGTTTCCCATGCTATTTCTGTCAGAAATGTTCTTATCCCCTCATAGTTTCCCTTTCGGTATGCTAACCTTTTGGTTTCGGTATCCCTCCTCGAGTTCAATAACCCTTCTTCAATCAGGTACTCAAACACCAGTACACTGTGGTCGCTCATTCCTACTGGGTCCTCAAAACCGATTTCTCTTATGTCGGAGTGGTTCAGAGTGAAGACTAGGTCGAGTCTCGCTGGTTCGTCATTGCCTCTCATCCTTGTGGGTTCGCCGACATGCTGGGTTAAAAAGTTTCTTGTCACCACTTCCAATAGTTTGGCTCTCCACGTATCCTCGCCTCCATGCGGTTCCTTGTTCTCCCAGTCAATCCTTCCGTGATTGAAGTCGCCCATGATGAGCAGGTGGGATCTATTTCTACAGGCAGCAGAGGCTGCCCTCTCAATTATAGTGTTAACTGCCATGTTGTTGTTTTCATACTCTTGACTGGGTCTTCTGTCATTTGGTGGAGGGTTGTATATTACTGCTACTACTATTCTTGGTCCTCCCATTGTCATGGTGCCTGCTATGTAGTCTCTGAACTCCTCACAGCCCGGGATGGCCATCTCCTTAAAACTCCATTCCTTTCTCATGAGTAGGGCCACTCCGCCTCCTCCCCTACCTACCCTCTCTTTCCTTATTACTGTGTACTCCTGGGGAAACACGGCATTCGTTATGATTCCCGAGAGTTTTGTTTCAGTGAGTCCGATTACATCTGGGTTCACTTCTTGTGCTCTTTCCCTTAGTTCACTTGTCTTGCTTGTGATCCCATCTATGTTCGAGTACATCACCCTGAAACTGACTCTGTTCTGCTTCTCCTCTGGGGGGGACCATTGGGATCTGGGGTGAGTGGGAGCTGGGGGACCTGGCACGGGGAGATTGGTGGAGGAGGGAGGGCTTGGGGGAGGTGGGGAGAGGGGGTGGAGGGGAAGAGGGGGAGGGTAAGGGGGGTGGGTAAGAGGGGGAGGGTAGGGGGGGAGAGTGAGAGGGTGAGGGTTGGGGGGAGAGTGAGAGGGGGAGGGTTGGGGGGTGAGAGAGGGAGGGTTGGGGAGGCATGGGGGGAGGAGAGGCTTTGGGGATAGGGGAGATGGGGAGGCTTGGGGGGGGGAGAAGAGGGTGGAGGGCTTGGGGGCATGGGGAAAAAGGAGGGCTGAGGTGGGTGAGGAAGAGGGGAGGGTTTAGGGGAGTGGGGAGAGGGGAGACTTAGGTGGGGTGGGGGAGAGTGGGGGGCTTAGGGGGGCGGGGATAAGGGAGGGCTTGGGGGTGGGAGAGACGGGAAGGCATGTGGGAGAAGGTAGGGTTTGGGGGATGGGGGAGAAGGGAGGTCCTGGGGAGAGGGGTGAGTGGGAGTAGGGGGTGAGTAGGAGGAAGGGGGTGGGTGGGGGGAGAGTGCCCTAGGTGGGTACTTCGTGGGGGGCTGACAGGGGATGGGGCAGGTTGGTTGTCTGTGAGGTAGAATGTGAGGGTGGTGCCCCAATCCCTGTGGCTGTTGCACTGTTTGAGGAGGGTTCTCCACTTCCCTCTGGGGTTGTTGGGTTCCGGGCTGTGGTATTCTGAATCCTTTCTCTCTCCCTGCGCTCCTTCCTCCGGTCTGCTGCCTGTATTCTTTCTTCCATTGTCATATCCCTCTGCAGGAATACTTTTTTGAACTTCGGAACATTTTTTAGACCGCTCTTCTTTGCTAACAGCTCCTCTTTCGTGATTTCGCTCATAAAAACCACCTTTATCATTCGGTCCCTGTCCTTGTTGAACTTTCCAAGCCTGAAAACCTTTTCAACACTTTGGTCAGTTCCCTCCATCCTTACCTCTTTAAGGATCTCGGTAATTGCGTTTTTGTCCTTATCTCTCCGCTCCTGTGGGCTGGTCCCTGTTTGCTCTTTAATGCCTGCTACTACTATTGCTCTTTTCCTCTCAATCAGCCGGCTAGTACATCTAGCTGCTTCCTGAGAGGAAGCCACTTCCATGGCAACTTCCTTAACTGCAGCCCTAGCTGCGGGGCTCTTTTTAAGCATTTCAGCAAATGAGAGCTGGGCTGTGGAGGTCCCGTCCACAGTAGCATTCCCATCTCCCTGAGGTACGGTTTGTGTCTGGTATTGTGGAAGAGTCTCCTTTAGGCATCTTATCTCCTCCTTCGCTGCCCTTAGATCATCTTGCAGGTTGGCTACTGTCTCCCTCATTAACCTCAGTTCTTCACTGAATTCATCCTGCATTTGCTGGAGTACTTCCTTCATCCAGTCTTGCTGTTCCCTCCCATCCTCTGTATTTGTTCCAGCTGCGATTGTCCTCCTGCGTTCTCCAGCCCGAGTTCGCACCCCTTCCATGATTTTCCCTATGGGTGTGTGTGTGTGTGTGTATGTATGTGTGTGTGTGTGTGTGTATGTGTGTGTATGTGTGTGTGTGTGCGTGTATGTGTGTACACACTTGTGGTGTGTGTGACACACAGGTGGTGTGTGTGACACACAGGTGGTGTGTGTGACACACTGGTGGTGTGTGTGTGACACACTGGTGGTGTGTGTGCGTGTATGTGTGTACACACTTGTGTGTGTGTGACACATTGGTGGTGTGTGTGTGTGACACACTTGTGGTGTGTGTGTGACACACAGGTGGTGTGTGTGTGTGACACACTTGTGGTGTGTGTGTGACACACAGGTGGTGTGTGTGACACACTTGTGGTGTGTGTGTGTGACACACTTGTGGTGTGTGTGTGACACACTTGTGGTGTGTGTGTTGGAAATTTCCAACACTTATCATCCATTATTATCTTATGATAAATTAATATTAACTTACATTTGCAGTAGCTCTTAACACCACTAACCATAGTGTTATATAAATTAATCTGAGCATATTGTTGATAATATTACTCCTGATAATGTAAATCAAGAGTTATTAATTGAAATTATTCAGTAACAGTTTTTATTCTGTTACGTTTGAATGCTCTGGAGAAGTATAAATATTATCTCCATTTCTCGCTAGAAATCGTTTATCGAGAATATTATAATTATTAATTCCCTATAATTTCAACCCAGTTCATATTATCGCATTTTCCTCCATAATTACGCGGGAAAGAATAGTTTGTGTTTAATAATTTCCGTGGTGAATGCGAGAGCGGGGAGAGGGAGACGCCATTACGCCATTACGACATCAACAAGGCACGCACGCGAGACAACGTGGTGGAACACGTGGCATTAATTGAGAATTCTTGTCGATAAGAATTACGTCGACACTCAATTAATAAGTGGAATTTACTTGCCAGTGTTCTCTAGTGCCTCAATAGTGAACCCAGCGTCTACAATTACCATCCGGACCGTGAATAAGTGTGCACAGCAGTGAACACTGAGTCCAGCAGACGCTCCTCTCGGCAAACCTTAGTACTCGGTTACGCTCACAGGTTTCTTTCTTGTAGATGCATCTAGTAGTTTAGAGCCTTAGTGAGTAGTTTGTCGTTAGGAAGAGAGATTAAATATAATCAAACGTTAGTAATATTTATTACTCAGTTCAGCTTCATGAATATATGAGCACAATTTTGTAGCCTAGTCAATTGCTACTTTATATTTCTTGTATTACAGCGTGTATTTGAGACGCCAACAAGATTGTCATCCATCGTGTTATTTACCTCGAGTCATTTATCTATGGGGATTCTGTGATTACGAGGACGAGTGATGAACTGGCGTTAGAAATCGTCTTACAGCTAAGACCCATTTTTTCTTATAAATTTATTCAATTTAATTATTGCTTCTATAATATGAGCTTAAATGAATAATTTGATTACCATATATTTACATATGTTGTAGTTAGATTTACCATAATTCCATGCATAATGAACTAGTGACGAACCACACTGGTTCCTAGATATATATGAATTTCTAGAAATAACCCCCCAATGTTGATATTTGAGGCTTTGACTTTAATTAATAATTACAGTCTTCATTATTTTCAAGTGAATATCCATTGAATGTTTTTCCATAGACACTGGTTCTCTGGTGTCATTCTAATGATCAATTTTATTTGTTTTCCCTCTTTTCTCAAAAGCGGGTGGTCCTTCGATTAATTTTAATATAACAATTAAACAATTTATTTTTCTGAGTTCAAGCCCCAGATACCCAACATTTTGGTCTCTTCGAACCGGATACCAATTAATATTAACTATATCGGTTCTCGAGCACCAAAACAACATTTGGTCTCTTCGAACCGGATGCCAATTAATATTTCACTATATCGGTTCTCAAGCACCAAAACAACATTTTGGTCTTTCGAACCGGATGATTACTAATCAATTAATCTATATCAGTTCTCAGACCAGAACAACATTTGGTCTTATCGAACTGGATACATACCAATTACCATTAAACTGTATCCGTTCTCAGAAATCAAAACAACATTTTGGTCTCTTAGAACTGGATACAACCCAAGAAATTCTTACAATTAGTCCTGTACTAATGAGTAGTACATACATTATACATTTTTGTGCTGACCCTAGCAAGGGTGGGATTCAACATTACAGTAACTCTGATTAGAGTGCTTCCATATCAATTATTTGTGTATTCATTATTTTTGTGTGTGGTTTTGAGTGTTGCTGTATGATCACCATTACATCTAATGGTGATAAAGATGAGCTAGCCGGACGAAAGTTAATGGTGACATGCAGACACCACTCAAAATCTTTAGCTATATACTTGTTAGGTAGGGACATTTAACCTCAAAGTGAGGTAGAGTTTAATTTAGCCAGAACTCAGGCTATACTCAATATTAATTATCAACTAATGAACAAATTTCCCAGCTTCATTAGTAATATTCAATCAAGTCCTATGAAATTTGGACTTAAAGCTAACATGGCTACTCCTGAGCAATTAAGGAGAACCTATATTGGCCTCAAAGGCCATTTAACTAGACTAATCAATAAGTCTGATGATTTGTCCAAGGCAACTCCCATTGATTACTATCTACTAGAATCATCAGTGAGAGTAGCTAATCTTAAGTTTGATCAAGTTAAATCAGCAAGTCAGTCTTATCTTAACTCACTGAATGCTACTGAAACTGATCTAGAGGAATTAGATCAAATTGTAACAAATATTTCACAACACGAAGATGAGACTCAAGATAAATTTGATGTACTATCCAGTATAGTAAACCATCAACCCATTATAAATTCTACTATGTCTCAATCCAGTAATCAATTACCTGAGGTTCGTCTACCTACTTTAGACTTACCTACATTTGCAGGGCTGGATGAAGAAAATTGGGACACATTTTGGACTTCATTTGAAGTTCATATCCATAACAGGTCTTATCTTGACCCAATTTCTAAATTTTCATACCTGATTAGTCTTCTCAAAGGGGAAGCTAAAAAAGTTATAAATAACTTAGCTCTCACTGAGAGTAATTATGTGGAAGCTATCAAACTGCTGAAGTTGAATTATTGCAATCAGGAGTTAAGTATAGCTAACCTTTATTACCAATTGCTAGATCTGAATGCACCAAGTAACAGACCAGACTCACTTCAAAGCTTCAGGCTAGAAGCAGAGTCTCTAGTGAAGGCCTTGGGTACTAAAGTTGATGTACCAGCTTCAGAATGGTCAATCAAGTTACTTTTGCAGAGGAAATTACCTCAAATTATCCTAGCAGAAATATGTTCACATTATAAAACTGAGTTTCTCACTCTCGAGCAAATATTCGAGGGGCTGAGAATAACAGTTAACAGGTTGAAGACTCATGACAAGATTAACCCTCAAACCGCGCATATCATACATAAATGATATCAGTGACAAAACCGATATCGCGCACATCATTTATATATGATTTCGTGTCTAGCGCTATAATTTAAACACCCCGCCTGGGATAGGGGCAGCAATAGTACAGCCACGATTGATAGTTGCCAGATCCCACCTAGAAAAAAAATCCAGCCCAACATTTTTGAGAGTGAGAGCGTCAGTATTGTGCCAGCCACCAAGGCTGGCGCACGCAGCACGAGCTCACAGCACTGCTGTTCAGCTTGTGACCACAGCATCGCCTACAAATGCCAAAATATAAGTGATACTGCTATTATTTAGCAGTGATAGTATTACTGAAGCCCCCTGACTTTGATAAAACTGACCAGGATTCTGATAACAGCTTGATTGTGGAGATATTTAGCGCTGTGCTCGATGGAGGGAGGAGTACGGCTGTGGAGGGAGGATTGTGGCGTTGTCTTCTGACTGTGTGTGGCCACCATTTATTGACTGCACTCACCATACCAGCTTAGTGGTTCGCTATGGTGAACACAAATGTAGATACTTACATATAACGTGTGTATAGTGTGAGATAACAGCGAGAGGAGTAGGTTGGGAGCCGCCATTTTGGTGAAGGAGGAGCGTCGTCTGCAGGAATTATCATGTTGTTTACTGGTGACCACAAAGGGTCTTTGGGCACCATACCAGCTTATTTGTACAAGTATGGTGAATAAAACAGGTAGATACTTATATATAATGTGTGTATATAGCATAATAACACCACAACCAATATTGTTGGAGGAGAAATATTAGTGTGTGTGGCCTTGAGGGTGGCCGCCGATCAGCTGACTGTGGAGTAGCTACGTCTTTGTGCGTTTACTCACCATACAAGCTTAGATGTACAGTTATGGTGAACAAAACATGTAAATACGTATATATAACGTCTGTGTATAGTGAATAAATGCAAAAACAGTATTGTGGGAGGTAAATGAGGGTGACTGAGGTGGTGTTGAGGGAGGGCGTGGCAGTGAGTGGCTCGCTGGTGTGTGGCGGCCACTCCTCGTTGCTTTTTGACTCACAAGACCAACTTAGTAGTTCGTTATGGTGAACAAAACATGCAGATACTTATATATAACCTGTGTATATAGTGTAACAACAGCAAAACTATTTGTTTATTGTTTTATGAACATAATAATTGAATCACTTATATGCACACCATAATTTTGAGTACAGCGATGGTTCACACATTTTATAATATAAATATACCACAATTCACTGTATGGAATAATATTACTGCAAAAAAACTAAGAAAAAATCAATCAGAGACATTGAAATAATTAGGAAATAATATATTTGTGGCAACTGCCGTCTGAAAGCTCGGGCGGAGTACACCTCGTCTGGCGAAGGCTCTGCCAACGCCCCTTTTTTGCCACACTTCCCTACCCTACTGCGGCTAAAATATGCTACCTACGATTTTTTTGTTATTTTTTCCGTGATCAGGGAACAAAAATAAACAATTCTATAAGACGAAAGAATTTTTTGGATTTTTTTTTTGTTGCGCCTGTGGGTGTGAATTCCATTTGGGCCCCTAGCGGTTTGAGGGTTAAACCTGAGTCTAAATTACCTAACATTGACATCTCAGTCAAGCCTAAATTGACTTTGAATAAATCCAATAAATCTAAGTCTAAGACTACTCCATCCACTGGAAAGGGGAGTAGTAGTGTAGGTACTTATACTGTATCTCCCTCTGACACTGCAACTGATGTGTCTACTAAAGGGACAAATTCAGTCAGAGAGAGAAGGTGCTTGTTCTGCGATCAAGAACATCTCACCTACAAATGTACGGTTTATCCTAACTTTAACACCAGGATTAAACAACTTCAGGAATTACACAGATGCACCAAGTGCATGGGTTCTCATGAACCTAGTAAATGTGTTGTGCAGCTACGTTTATGCAGTAGATGCCACAAAGGTATACATCATTATGCCTTATGTAGAACAATTTCTACCCAATCTGTGACACCTGGGAAGAATTCTATGGATTCTACCACGGTACAATATTGCAAAGTACATCAGGAAATAAGTGTACTTGCTACTGAGGCAGGCAATAATACCACTCTGCCCACAGCTCAACTTAAGCTAATAGACAAGAAATCTAGAGTCAACACTAGAGGTCTCTTTGATCAGGGATCACAGAAAACCTTTATCACGCAACAATTAGTGGAGCAGTTAAAATTAAAACCTGCCAAAAGTGTGAGACTGAACATTTCTGGGTTCTTGACTAATAGTGGACCTCGTGAATACCAAGTAGTCAAGGTATTAGTGAGACTTGGATCTTCTACTAGTCCAATACAAGCGGTAGTAGTTGATAAACTGCCTTCAGACCTGCAGGTCACAGGACTAGCTCGCACTGCGAGATATCTTAAACGAAACCGCATGAGGCTAGCAGATTACAAAATAAATTCTGACTGCCTCACAGATGTTGGTATACTTATAGGCGCTGACCATTATTATAAATTTATAACTGGATGCACCAGACAACACGGAATGAATTTGTTGTCATCTGCTGGAGGCAAGTTGCTTACTGGACCGGTGCTTTTCCAACAAAAGGCAGCGTCAACCAACAAACAAGATAACAATGCAATAGTGGCGTGACTAGGCTTGGAACAGTCACCCCTACAGTTCAGAGAAATATCTGAAGATATTGAGTCTGATCCACCTGTACATCGTTTGTGGGATCTAGACACTTTAGGTATTGTCCCTGAACAACCAAGTCCTGATGATATGTGGACTTACCAGCAATATCTGGATACAGTTGTCTATAAAGACAAACAATACTGGGTGAGATTGCCATGGAAGTTGAATCATCCACAACTTCCAGTTAATTATTTCATGGCAGCCTCTCAATTACAGTCACAATTAATACGGCTGAAAAAACAGCCAGATAAATTAAATATGTACCATCAATTAATTCAGCAACAACTCAACAGTAAATTTATTGAAGTTGTTGATAATGATGACCGGAAAACAGGTCACTATTTACCCCATCACGCTGTGTTGAAAGATTCATTGACAACACCAATACGTATTGTTTTCAACTGTAGTGCCAAAGTGAAGGCAAGCAGCGTGTCTTTGAATGAATGTCTCCAAACGGGACCTAGCCTAACACAAAGGCTACATGATGTACTGTTACGATTCCGTACTGGTATTTTTGCTTATACTGCTGATATCAGTAAAGCTTTCCTTAGAGTAGGATTGCAAGAGGAGGATCGTAATTACACCAAATTTCTCTGGATTAAAGATCCCCAGGCTCCTGACAGTGAGGTCATAACCTATCGGTTTGCCTCGGTGCTTTTCGGAGCGACTTCCTCGCCGTTTCTACTGCAAGCCACATTAGATACACATTTGAAGAAGTCAAATAGCCCTTATAAGGCAGAGATCAGTGACAACTTGTATGTCGATAATTTCCAGGGAACAACTAATGATAAATCTAAATTGGTAGAAATTTACCATGAGGCTAACCGTGAGTTAATAGGAGCCAATATGCCACTACAATCATGGGCCTCAAACAATAAATCATTAAACCAGATAATCGAGAAAGAATTTCCAGGTTATCAGGTGCCTAATCAATTAAAAGTTCTGGGTGTGGAATGGAACACTGGTACTGACGAGATGAATATCAAGTCAGTACAAACCAATAATTCATCCCTTACCATGAGAAAATTACTCTCATATGTCAGTCAACCATTTGACCCCTTAGGCTTACTTAGTCCTATATTAATAAGGGGCAAACTCCTAATGCAGGAATGCTGGCAGAAACATATGGGATGGGATGATCCGTTGCCAATTGAGTTGCAAGAGAAATGGCAAATACTCGCAGCGGATTTCAATCAATTAGGTGTTTTGAAATTTCCTCGTAATGCTTCAGGACAAAACTTACCTACAAATTTGCACATTTTTTGCGATGCCTCTGGCAAAGCATATGGCGCTGCAGCCTACTTAGTCAATAGTGCACAATCAATTTTACTCACATCTAAAGCGAGAGTTGCTCCAATCAAGAAGAGATCTTTACCTCAAATGGAGTTAACTGCATTGCTAGTGGGAGTAAGATTGGCTCATTGCCTGACCAAGACACTCAATAATATTCACTTTGGTGAGATCGTAGTGTGGTCAGACAATGAGGCAGTCTTACAATGGGTAAGAAATAACAACAATAAAACTCCCTACGTTAGTAATCGCGTTAGGGAAATTCATGAATTATCTGCTGGATATAAATTCAGACATGTCCCCACTAAGGACAATCCTGCAGATTACTTATCAAGAGGTTTAACATTTAAACAGCTAAGTAAGTCTTCGATGTGGTTTAATGGACCTTCATGGCTTGTTAGTGGTCAGTGGCCCAAACAGAAACCACAAGTCATAGTGACCAGTATCACTACTCCCATGAAAGACCCAGAACCTCATCGAGTCTCAGCTATTAATCCTCACAATTATTCTAACTTGAGTAAGTTATTAAGAGTGACAGCACATGTGTTTGATTTTCTTGCCAAGATAGGAATCAAGCATAAGTTTCCCAATCCTATCATCTACTGGATCAAACGTGCACAACAAGAGACATATGGAAGTGAATATGAAAATCTTCCAGATAAATTAACCAAGTCTCTAGGTATCTGGTATGATACCAACACTCATAATATATTAAGGTGTGGAGGACGTTTGCTTCATGCAAAAATTGATTTGGACACAAAGAATCCAATCCTTCTACCACGTCACCACGTTATTACCAAACTTCTAGTTTTACATCACCATCAATATGGTACTTTGCATGGTGGAGTGTTAGACACACTCACCGACCTCAGACAGAAATATTGGCTTCCTCAAGGTCGTCAAACTGTCAAATCAATTATTAAGTCCTGTATAATCTGTCAACGCTACGATGCTCGAGTGTGTCCTTACCCAGGACCACCACCACTCCCTAAAGAGAGGGTAGTTCATCTTCGTCCGTTTGAGACTACTGGTGTTGATTACACAGGAGCCTTGCTTCTCACTGGCAATCCGGATAAGATACCAGTGAAAGCTTATATTTGCCTCTTCACATGTGCTACCACACGAGGCGTACATTTAGAAGTGACTTCTGACATGAGTGCTGAAGCCTTCATCCAAGCTTTTCGTAGATTTGCAGCTCGCAGATCCTGTCCCAAGCTCATGATATCTGATAATGGCTCAAATTTTGTGGCAGGAGAAGCCTGCTTACGAGAGATATGGAATCATCCAGAAGTGCAGTCTGTCATGCAGAGACGACAATGCCACTGGAAATTTATTGCTCCCAGAGCCCCCTGGCAAGGTGGGTTCTACGAACGAATGATAGGGACTGTCAAGAAGTGTTTAAGGAAGACCTTGCATCGACAGAAAATTAGTTACTCAGAACTCCAAACACTCGTCGTGGAAATTGAGGCGCGAGTCAACAATCGCCCATTAACTTATCTATCAGATGATTTCTCACAGAGAGAGCCTCTGAGTCCCTCGCATTTAATACATGGAGGCCTGCTGAGCCCTCTGATACCTTTGGCAGAAGAGGACCCCGTCGATCCTTCCTATGTAACCAGGAGTGACTTAGTACAAAGTTACCAACATCTCTCTAGAGTAATTGAAAGGTGGAATGAGGTGTGGACTCGAGAGTACCTCACCGCTCTACGAGAGTACCACTATGGAGCTTCGAGCCCCTATAATAAAGTACAGCTTAAACCAGGAGACCTAGTATTAGTTGACAGTGATGGACCAAGGTCAGAATGGCCTATAGGCAAAATTGTTGCAATCCACCCAGATCACCAAGGTATCCTGAGAGTAGTACGAGTTTTGTGCAAAGGCACTACTACTCTAAAGACATTAGAGAAGTTGGTACCTCTCGAATTAGCAGAACGAGAGTGTTTATCAGAACCAGCTTCAACAGTTTCCGAGGACAACAATTCTGATCCACCGAGCACTCGCCCCACTAGAGCAGCTGCTCAACAATGTAAAAGGAAACTACAAGCCTATTATAGCTCTGACTAAGAGCAAATAATTTTTCATCCAATTTGAGTGATCATGATGATACTGTGTTGTGATGTCTAGTAACCAATCAGCTACAAGTCACAATGACCCAGACATTCACCTCACAGTAGAGTCTCAGTTACTTGAATTGTATGATTCAATCATTAACTTGTGTAAACTATTAATTATGACATTAATTTTTCATGTCTTAAATTCTTGTATGTCCTTGACATTTACGGGACATCCGTTGTGTGTGTACTAACATACTAACATACTAACCTACTAACTTCGGGATAGGTACGTCAGTACTCAACATGGCACTGCGACCCGAGTTTTCTCCCCCCGGAGTTATGTTGGAAATTTCCAACACTTATCATCCATTATTATCTTATGATAAATTAATATTAACTTACATTTGCAGTAGCTCTTAACACCACTAACCATAGTTGTTATAAATTAATCTGAGCATATTGCTGATAATATTACTCCTGATAATGTAAATCAAGAGTTATTAATTAAAATTATTCAGTAACAGTTTTTATTCTGTTACGTTTGAATGCTCTGGAGAAGTATAAATATTATCTCCATTTCTCGCTAGAGATCATTTATCGAGAATATTATAATTATTAATTCCCTATAATTTAACCCAGTTCATATTATCGCATTTTCATCCATAATTACGCGGGAAAGAATAGTTTGAGTTTAATAATTTCCGTGGTGAATGCGAGAGCGGGGAGAGGGAGACGCCATTACGCCATTACTACATCAACAAGGCACGCACGCGAGACAGCGTGGTGGAACACGTGGCATAATTGAGAATTCTTGTCGATAAGAATTACGTCGACACTCAATTAATAAGTGGAATTTACTTGCCAGTGTTCTCTAGTGCCTCAATAGTGAACCCAGCGTCTACAATTACCATCCGGACCGTAATTGAGTGTGCACGGCAGTGAACACTGAGTCCAGCAGACGCTCCTCTCGGCAAACCTTAGTACTCGGTTACGCTCACAGGTTTTTCTTCTTGTAGATGCATCTAGTAGTTAGAGCCTTAGTGAGTAGTTTGTCGTTAGGAAGAGAAATTAAAACAACCAAACGTTAGTAATATTTATTACTCAGTTCAGCTTCATGAATATATGAGCACAATTTTGTAGCCTAGTCAATTGCTACTTTATATTTCTTGTATTACAGCGTGTATTTGAGACGCCAGCAAGATTGTCATCCATCGTGTTTTACCTCGAGTCATTTATCTATGGGGATTCTGTGATCACGAGGACGAGTGATGAACTGGCGTTAGAAATCGTCTTACAGCTAAGACCCTTTTTTCTTATAAATTTATTCAATTTAATTATTGCTTCTATAATATGATTACCATATATTTGCATATTGTAGTTAGATTTACCACAATGAACTAGTGACGAACCACACTGGTTCCTAGATATATATGAATTTCTAGAAATAACCCCCCAATGTTGATATTTGAGGCTTTGACTTTAATTAATAATTACAGTCTTCATTATTTTCAAGTGAATATCCATTGAATGTTTTTCCATAGACACTGGTTCTCTGGTGTCATTCTAATGATCAATTTTATTTGTTTTCCCTCTTTTCTCAAAAGCGGGTGGTCCTTCGATTAATTTTAATATAATAATTAAACAATTTATTTTCTGAGTTCAAGCCCCAGATACCCAACANTGCATTGAAGTAGTTAGTGCCTTAGTGAGTAGTTTGCCGTTATGACGAGAAATTAATAACCATCAAACGTTAGTAATATTTATTACTCAGTTCAGCTTCATGAATATATGAGCCAATTTTGTAGCCTAGTCAATTGCTACTTTATATTTCTTGTATTACAGCGTGTATTTGAGACGCCAGCAAGATTGTCATCCATCGTGTATTTACCTCGAGTCATTTATCTATGGGTATTCTGTGATCACGAGGACGAGTGATGAACTGGCGTTAGAAATCGTCTTACAGCTAAGACCCATTTTTTTCTTATAAATTTATTCAATTAATTATTGCTTCTATAATATGATCTTAAATGCATATAATTTGATTAACATATATTTGCATATTGTAGTTAGACAATGCTATAATGAACTAGTGACGAACCACACTGGTTCCTAGATATATATGAATTTCTAGAATAACCCCCAATGTTGATATTTGAGGCTTTGACTTTAATTAATAATTACAGTCTTCATTATTTTCAAGTGAATATCCATTGAATGTTTTTCCATAGACACTGGTTCTCTGGTGTCATTCTAATGATCAATTCTATTTGTTTTCCTCTTTTCTCAAAAGCGGGTGGTCCTTCGATTTATTTTAATATAATAATTAATTAATTATTT
The DNA here is from genome assembly GCA_020271785.1 of Procambarus virginalis. Taxonomy (NCBI): domain Eukaryota; kingdom Metazoa; phylum Arthropoda; class Malacostraca; order Decapoda; family Cambaridae; genus Procambarus; species Procambarus virginalis. The sequence goes on from WNGS01100513.1 coordinate 18,366, forward strand.
TTCTGAGTTCAAGCCCCAGATACCCAACATTTTGGTCCTCTTCGAACCGGATAAGTATCATTTAATATTAACCATTTCAGTTCTCAGACCAGAACAACATTTTGGTCTTATCGAACTGGTTACATACCAATTACCATTAAACTGTATCTGTTCTCAGAAATCAAAACAACATTTTGGTCTCTTAGAACTGGATACAACCCAAGAAATTCTTACAATTAGTCCTGTACTAATGAGTAGTACATACATATATATTTGTGCTGACCCTAGCAAGGGTGGGAATCAACATTACAGTAACTCTGATTAGAGTGTACCCATATCAATTATTTGTGTATTCATTATTTTGTGTGTGGTTTGAGTGTTGCTGTATGATCACCATTACATCTAATGGTGATAATGATGGGCTAGCCGGACGAAAGTTAATGGTGACATGCAGACACCACTCAAAATCTTTAGCTATATACTTGTTAGGTAGGGACATTTAACCTCAAAGTGAGGTAGAGTTTAATTTAGCCAGAACTCAGGCTATACTCAATATTAATTATCAACTAATGAACAAATTTCCCAGCTTCATTAATAATATTCAATCAAGTCCTATGAAATTTGGACTTAAAGCTAACATGGCTACTCCTGAGCAATTAAGGAGAACCTATATTGGCCTCAAAGGCCATTTAACTAGACTAATCAATAAGTCTGATGACTTGTCCAAGGCAACTCCCATTGATTACTATCTACTAGAATCATCAGTGAGAGTAGCTAATCTTAAGGCCCGGTCTAGTTATGTAGAAAAATTTGTTCAATGTCAACCAATATTATTTGACTAGTTGTATATGAAAAGTGCTGAAATTGTCCCAAGTTTCAGTACTGCAGCGTAAATAGAAAAAGATTTTTATTTTTTTTTGTTTTTTCAACGTTTTTTACACATTTTCAAGTCTACACTTCTTCACACACGTTTCAGATATAATTATTCTGTGACACTTTTCTGACACATTAGCATATAATAAATGATTGTATGATTAGGATTTCCAAAACATCTTTAGTTTTCCTAATACAAATGTTCAAAGTTCCCCAAAAAATTATGCAAAAATGGCATGTTATTGCTATTATAAAATCAATAAATGAACTTAGAGAAAGTGAAATCTTGCACATGTAGAGACATGCCCTCCACATATACTGTGTAAGTTTCATGTAAATTGAATAAAAAATTATTCAGTTTTGTAAACATTTGTGTCAATTGAAAAAAAAAACAGAAATTAATGAAGTCTAAGGTTCTAAAATCTGTGGCTGAGGTTGACATCAACCAATTTTCTCCAAAATTGGCATCCTTACAGATAGGTATACGTACAGTAAGGTGTGTAAGTTTGATGCAAATCGTCCGAAAAAAAATTGAAAAAAAAAAATTGAAAAAAAAAAAAAAAAAAAAAACTTTTTTTTTTTTTTTTCTTAAAATTTTTTCCAATTAAACTAATTATAATATTTGTTTAATATATGCTATTGTGATAGCAAAGAGTCATAGCTATGATTTCAGTTGACACTTTTGATTCATAATCGATTTTGACCATTTTGGCATAATTTTCACAACTACTTCATTATTTTTTTTCTCCCTTCCTATTTATGCTACGATGCTGAAACTTGGACCAGATGAAACACTTTTCATATAGAACTTGTCAAAAAAGTTTGATTGAAATCGAACGAGTTTTCATTTTTGCATTTTTGGAGCCAAACTGGATTGGACCGCCCCCTTAAGTTTGATCAAGTTAAATCAGCAAGTCAGTCTTATCTTAACTCACTGAATGCTACTGAAACTGATCTAGAGGAATTAGATCAAATTGTAGAAATATTTCACAACACGAAGATGAGACTCAAGATAAATTTGATGTACTATCCAGTATAGTAAACCATCAACCAATACAAATTCTACTATGTCTCAATCCAGTAATCAATTACCTGAGGTTCGTCTACCTACTTTAGACTTACCTACATTTGCAGGGCTGGATGAAGAAATTGGGACACATTTTGGACTTCATTTGAAGTTCATATCCATAACAGGTCTTATCTTGACCCAATTTCTAAATTTTCATACCTGATTAGTCTTCTCAAAGGGGAAGCTAAAAAGGTTATAAATAACTTAGCTCTCACTGAGAGTAATTATGTGGAAGCTATCAAACTGCTGAAGTTGAATTATTGCAATCAGGAGTTAAGTATAGCTAACCTTTATTACCAATTGCTAGATCTGAATGCACCAAGTAACAGACCAGACTCACTTCAAAGCTTCAGGCTAGAAGCAGAGTCTCTAGTGAAGGCCTTAGGTACTAAAGTTGATGTACCAGCTTCAGAATGGTCAATCAAGTTACTTTTGCAGAGGAAATTACCTCAAATTATCCTAGCAGAAATATGTTCACATTATAAAACTGAGTTTCTCACTCTCGAGCAAATATTCGAGGGGCTGAGAATAACAGTTAACAGGTTGAAGACTCATGATAAGATTAAACCTGAGTCTAAATTACCTAACATTGACATCTCAGTCAAACCTAAATTGACTTTGAATAAATCCAATAAATCTAAGCCTAAGACTACTCCATCCACTGGAAAGGGGAGTAGTAGTGTAGGTACTTATACTGTATCTCCCTCTGACACTGCAACTGATGTGTCTACTAAAGGACAAATTCAGTCAGAGAGAGAAGGTGCTTGTTCTGCGATCAAGAACATCTCACCTACAAATGTACGGTTTATCCTAACTTTAACACCAGGATTAAACAACTTCAAGAATTACACAGATGCACCAAGTGCATGGGTTCTCATGAACCCAGTAAATGTGTTGTGCAGCTACGGTTATGCAGTAGATGCCACAAAGGTGTACATCATTATGCCTTATGTAGAACAATTTCTACCCAATCTGTGACACCTGGGAAGAATTCTATGAATTCTACCACGGTACAATATTGCAAAGTACATCAGGAAATAAGTGTACTTGCTACTGAGGCAGGCAATAATACCACTCTGCCTACAGCTCAACTTAACTAATAGACAAGAAATCTAGAGTCAACACTAGAGGTCTCTTTGATCAGGGATCACAGAAAACCTTTATCACGCAACAATTAGTGGAGCAGTTAAAATTAAAACCTGCCAAAAGTGTGAGACTGAACATTTCTGGGTTCTTGACTAATAGTGGACCTCGTGAATACCAAGTAGTCAAGGTATTAGTGAGACTTGGATCTTCTACTAGTCCAATACAAGCGGTAGTAGTTGATAAACTGCCTTCAGACCTGCAGGTCACAGGACTAGCTCGCACTGCGAGATATCTTAAACGAAACCGCATGAGGCTAGCAGATTACAAAATAAATTCTGACTGCCTCACAGATGTTGGTATACTTATAGGCGCTGACCATTATTATAAATTTATAACTGGATGCACCAGACAACACGGAATGAATTTGTTGTCATCTGCTGGAGGCAAGTTGCTTACTGGACCGGTGCTTTTCCAACAAAGGGCAGCGTCAACCAACAAACAAGATAACAATGCAATAGTGGCGTGACTAGGCTTGGAACAGTCACCCCTACAGTTCAGAGAAATATCTGAAGATATTGAGTCTGATCCACCTGTACATCGTTTGTGGGATCTAGACACTTTAGGTATTGTCCCTGAACAACCAAGTCCTGATGATATGTGGACTTACCAGCAATATCTGGATACAGTTGTCTATAAAGACAAACAATACTGGGTGAGATTGCCATGGAAGTTGAATCATCCACAACTTCCAGTTAATTATTTCATGGCAGCCTCTCAATTACAGTCACAATTAATACGGCTGAAAAAACAGCCAGATAAATTAAATATGTACCATCAATTAATTCAGCAACAACTCAACAGTAAATTTATTGAAGTTGTTGATAATGATGACCGGAAAACAGGTCACTATTTACCCCATCACGCTGTGTTGAAAGATTCATTGACAACACCAATACGTATTGTTTTCAACTGTAGTGCCAAAGTGAAGGCAAGCAGCGTGTCTTTGAATGAATGTCTCCAAACGGGACCTAGCCTAACACAAAGGCTACATGATGTACTGTTACGATTCCGTACTGGTATTTTTGCTTATACTGCTGATATCAGTAAAGCTTTCCTTAGAGTAGGATTGCAAGAGGAGGATCGTAATTACACCAAATTTCTCTGGATTAAAGATCCCCAGGCTCCTGACAGTGAGGTCATAACCTATCGGTTTGCCTCGGTGCTTTTCGGAGCGACTTCCTCGCCGTTTCTACTGCAAGCCACATTAGATACACATTTGAAGAAGTCAAATAGCCCTTATAAGGCAGAGATCAGTGACAACTTGTATGTCGATAATTTCCAGGGAACAACTAATGATAAATCTAAATTGGTAGAAATTTACCATGAGGCTAACCGTGAGTTAATAGGAGCCAATATGCCACTACAATCATGGGCCTCAAACAATAAATCATTAAACCAGATAATCGAGAAAGAATTTCCAGGTTATCAGGTGCCTAATCAATTAAAAGTTCTGGGTGTGGAATGGAACACTGGTACTGACGAGATGAATATCAAGTCAGTACAAACCAATAATTCATCCCTTACCATGAGAAAATTACTCTCATATGTCAGTCAACCATTTGACCCCTTAGGCTTACTTAGTCCTATATTAATAAGGGGCAAACTCCTAATGCAGGAATGCTGGCAGAAACATATGGGATGGGATGATCCGTTGCCAATTGAGTTGCAAGAGAAATGGCAAATACTCGCAGCGGATTTCAATCAATTAGGTGTTTTGAAATTTCCTCGTAATGCTTCAGGACAAAACTTACCTACAAATTTGCACATTTTTTGCGATGCCTCTGGCAAAGCATATGGCGCTGCAGCCTACTTAGTCAATAGTGCACAATCAATTTTACTCACATCTAAAGCGAGAGTTGCTCCAATCAAGAAGAGATCTTTACCTCAAATGGAGTTAACTGCATTGCTAGTGGGAGTAAGATTGGCTCATTGCCTGACCAAGACACTCAATAATATTCACTTTGGTGAGATCGTAGTGTGGTCAGACAATGAGGCAGTCTTACAATGGGTAAGAAATAACAACAATAAAACTCCCTACGTTAGTAATCGCGTTAGGGAAATTCATGAATTATCTGCTGGATATAAATTCAGACATGTCCCCACTAAGGACAATCCTGCAGATTACTTATCAAGAGGTTTAACATTTAAACAGCTAAGTAAGTCTTCGATGTGGTTTAATGGACCTTCATGGCTTGTTAGTGGTCAGTGGCCCAAACAGAAACCACAAGTCATAGTGACCAGTATCACTACTCCCATGAAAGACCCAGAACCTCATCGAGTCTCAGCTATTAATCCTCACAATTATTCTAACTTGAGTAAGTTATTAAGAGTGACAGCACATGTGTTTGATTTTCTTGCCAAGATAGGAATCAAGCATAAGTTTCCCAATCCTATCATCTACTGGATCAAACGTGCACAACAAGAGACATATGGAAGTGAATATGAAAATCTTCCAGATAAATTAACCAAGTCTCTAGGTATCTGGTATGATACCAACACTCATAATATATTAAGGTGTGGAGGACGTTTGCTTCATGCAAAAATTGATTTGGACACAAAGAATCCAATCCTTCTACCACGTCACCACGTTATTACCAAACTTCTAGTTTTACATCACCATCAATATGGTACTTTGCATGGTGGAGTGTTAGACACACTCACCGACCTCAGACAGAAATATTGGCTTCCTCAAGGTCGTCAAACTGTCAAATCAATTATTAAGTCCTGTATAATCTGTCAACGCTACGATGCTCGAGTGTGTCCTTACCCAGGACCACCACCACTCCCTAAAGAGAGGGTAGTTCATCTTCGTCCGTTTGAGACTACTGGTGTTGATTACACAGGAGCCTTGCTTCTCACTGGCAATCCGGATAAGATACCAGTGAAAGCTTATATTTGCCTCTTCACATGTGCTACCACACGAGGCGTACATTTAGAAGTGACTTCTGACATGAGTGCTGAAGCCTTCATCCAAGCTTTTCGTAGATTTGCAGCTCGCAGATCCTGTCCCAAGCTCATGATATCTGATAATGGCTCAAATTTTGTGGCAGGAGAAGCCTGCTTACGAGAGATATGGAATCATCCAGAAGTGCAGTCTGTCATGCAGAGACGACAATGCCACTGGAAATTTATTGCTCCCAGAGCCCCCTGGCAAGGTGGGTTCTACGAACGAATGATAGGGACTGTCAAGAAGTGTTTAAGGAAGACCTTGCATCGACAGAAAATTAGTTACTCAGAACTCCAAACACTCGTCGTGGAAATTGAGGCGCGAGTCAACAATCGCCCATTAACTTATCTATCAGATGATTTCTCACAGAGAGAGCCTCTGAGTCCCTCGCATTTAATACATGGAGGCCTGCTGAGCCCTCTGATACCTTTGGCAGAAGAGGACCCCGTCGATCCTTCCTATGTAACCAGGAGTGACTTAGTACAAAGTTACCAACATCTCTCTAGAGTAATTGAAAGGTGGAATGAGGTGTGGACTCGAGAGTACCTCACCGCTCTACGAGAGTACCACTATGGAGCTTCGAGCCCCTATAATAAAGTACAGCTTAAACCAGGAGACCTAGTATTAGTTGACAGTGATGGACCAAGGTCAGAATGGCCTATAGGCAAAATTGTTGCAATCCACCCAGATCACCAAGGTATCCTGAGAGTAGTACGAGTTTTGTGCAAAGGCACTACTACTCTAAAGACATTAGAGAAGTTGGTACCTCTCGAATTAGCAGAACGAGAGTGTTTATCAGAACCAGCTTCAACAGTTTCCGAGGACAACAATTCTGATCCACCGAGCACTCGCCCCACTAGAGCAGCTGCTCAACAATGTAAAAGGAAACTACAAGCCTATTATAGCTCTGACTAAGAGCAAATAATTTTTCATCCAATTTGAGTGATCATGATGATACTGTGTTGTGATGTCTAGTAACCAATCAGCTACAAGTCACAATGACCCAGACATTCACCTCACAGTAGAGTCTCAGTTACTTGAATTGTATGATTCAATCATTAACTTGTGTAAACTATTAATTATGACATTAATTTTTCATGTCTTAAATTCTTGTATGTCCTTGACATTTACGGGACATCCGTTGTGTGTGTACTAACATACTAACATACTAACCTACTAACTTCGGGATAGGTACGTCAGTACTCAACATGGCACTGCGACCCGAGTTTTCTCCCCCCGGAGTTATGTTGGAAATTTCCAACACTTATCATCCATTATTATCTTATGATAAATTAATATTAACTTACATTTGCAGTAGCTCTTAACACCACTAACCATGTGTTGTTATAAATTAATCTGAGCATATTGCTGATAATATTACTCCTGATAATGTAAATCAAGAGTTATTAATTAAAATTATTCAGTAACAGTTTTTATTCTGTTACGTTTGAATGCTCTGGAGAAGTATAAATATTATCTCCATTTCTCGCTAGAGATCATTTATCGAGAATATTATAATTATTAATTCCCTATAATTTCAACCCAGTTCATATTATCGCATTTCATCCATAATTACGCGGGAAAGAATAGTTTGTGTTTAATAATTTCCGTGGTGAATGCGAGAGCGGGGAGAGGGAGACGCCATTACGCTTTACGACATCAACAAGGCAGGCACGCGAGACAGCGTGGTGGAACACGTGGCATAATTGAGAATTCTTGTCGATAAGAATTACGTCGACACTCAATTAATAAGTGGAATTTACTTGCCAGTGTTCTCTAGTGCCTCAATAGTGAACCCAGCGTCTACAATTACCATCCGGACCGTAATTGAGTGTGCACGGCAGTGAACACTGAGTCCAGCAGACGCTCCTCTCGGCAAACCTTAGTACTCGGTTACGCTCACAGGTTTTTCTTTCTAGTCGGATGCATCAGAGTAGTTTAGAGCCTTAGTGAGTAGTTTGTCGTTAGGAAGAGAATTAAACACAACCAAACGTTAGTAATATTTATTACTCAGTTCAGCTTCATGAATATATGAGCACAATTTTGTAGCCTAGTCAATTGCTACTTTATATTTCTTGTATTACAGCGTGTATTTGAGACGCCAACAAGATTGTCATCCATCGTGTTTTACCTCGAGTCATTTATCTATGGGGATTCTGTGATCACGAGGACGAGTGATGAACTGGCGTTAGAAATCGTCTTACAGCTAAGACCCATTTTTTCTTATAAATTTATTCAATTTAATTATTGCTTCTATAATATGATCTAAATGATATAATTTGATTACCATATTTTACATAGATTATATGCTATAATGAACTAGTGACGAACCACACTGGTTCCTAGATATATATGAATTTCTAGAAATAACCCCCCAATGTTGATATTTGAGGCTTTGACTTTAATTAATAATTACAGTCTTCATTATTTTCAAGTGAATATCCATTGAATGTTTTCCATAGACACTGGTTCTCTGGTGTCATTCTAATGATCAATTTTATTTGTTTTCCCTCTTTTCTCAAAAGCGGGTGGTCCTTCGATTATTTTAATATAATAATTAAACAATTTATTTTTCTGAGTTCAAGCCCCAGATACCCAAA
>WNGS01100521.1:0-14050 GCA_020271785.1 Procambarus virginalis
TGACGCTCTTACCTTTATGTACACCCTCGGCACCTACCCTTTGTACACCTGTAACACAGTGACGCTCTTACCTTTATGTACACCCTCAGTATCCACCCTTTGTACACCTGTAACACAGTGATGCTCTTACCTTTATGTACACCCTCGGCACCTACCCTTTGTACACCTGTAACACAAGTGACGCTCTTACCTTTATGTACACCCTCAGTACCCACTCTTCAACGCTTCTCCTAAGTAGAAAGCTGCCTTGTATAGATCAATTCCTTCAGCAGTTTCAGCTTATTGAAGTCTCCTCTACACCAAATACCGACTCTTTCCAGGATGGAACCTACAGTAGCTGCCTAATTCCAGGTTGTTGTTGTTTTAGATTCAGCTACTCTAAATAAAAACTTCCAAGTAGCACGGGCTATGGTGAGCCCGTAGTGGACTTATACCTGGCACAGGAGCCAGGCTGTAACTGTGTAATTCCAGAGTACCTGTTCACTTATAGGTGAAAGGAAGCATGCCCATCCGACTGTCCTGCCGTGGGAGTCGAACCCAGGACCTCCAATTACTCTCTTCTAAACCCCTAGCCTCCAAAATACCACCAGGAGCTACAATGTCTCCAAAAGAACATTAAAGTCTTACCTATTAGAGAAAGGAGGCATCAAATTTGTATGCCAAAATAAAATGATTTAATTACAATATATAATTAAAAAATAAACACTTTTGTAAAGCTCATAAGACTCACATTAACTTGTATAATTGTGTAGTTGAGGGCGAGGTGGTGTGCCCATCTGCCCGGGTGACACGGAGACGACCAGCTGCCGTGGCCCCCTGAGCGTGCCCTTCTCCGAGCAGGTAGAGTCCCCGTAGTGCTCCTGGGTGTAGGACAGGTGCCCCGCCAGCTCCCCACCTGCCATACCCATACACCTGCAAGTGAACAGGTGCTCAGTGACTGTGGTACTGACAGTACTGATGTACGGACAGGAAAGTTGTCCAGTCACTGATGTACAGACAGGAAGGTTGTCCAGTCACTGACGTACAGACAGGAAGGTTGACCAGTCACTGACGTACGGACAGGAAGGTTGTCCAGTCACTGATGTACAGACAGGAAGGTTGTCCAGTCACTGATGTACAGACAGGAAGGTTGTCCAGTCACTGACGTACGAACAGGAAGGTTGTTCAGTGACTGGCAGCGACAGGCGACCAATGACTGGAACAGCTGTGTGGATATGTCGCATAGAGAGCAGCTAAAACTAGCTGCAGGGAAAGTTATCACTCACCACAACGGCTGCAGGGAGGGTAGTCTAAGTGAAGGAGTTAGTGGGAACGTCTTAAACATGGTCTTAGAATTGTCGTAGGTGAGGTAATAAGCGTGGTGGAGGTGACATGGGTGAGGTACTGGGCATATTGGAGGTATGTCGTTAATGAGCTGTTAATTGCCTGGGAACATGTACGTACGTGTGGTGTAGTCCGACGACCCTCCTGGTGCAGGGACAGGCAGGGTGGGGCAGGAGGAGCGGCCACCACGCCATGCACCGTTCACCTCCACGGCGAGGGGCGGGCACGGCGTCGCCTGCAGGAGACACACAAGGTCAACTAAATCGTCTAGGATGACACACCAGCGTCGAAAGTTACTTATTTAGTGATAAAAGCCAGTTCATTTACAGAACGTTTACATTAAACGTCACAATATTAATTATAACAGTCTTGAGCCTTTATTGATTTCCGACTCTTACCAGCTATTTAAAAACAGGATGTGACGTGAACAAGAAAGAGTATGTGTGAAGAGTACACGCACAGAACAAAATCAAGTTGTACCAGTCCAACTTACAGAGATCAGATTACGTCTCCTGGCCAACGGGGCAAGCACTGGGTGTGACTAAGCCATGGCCACTCACTGGGTGTGGCCGCATAAGTGTAGCAACGCCTCCAGGTAGCTGTAGAGTTCTCTGCTGTCACCTGCCCAGTAGAACTTGTAACGATAACTGGGGAAACCTTACCAGCGTCAATGTGAATTTCAGTTTGCATGAAAGGCTTGTAGTATACTTTACCAAAAAGTGGCTAACGCCTCAAGCTTCTGTTTAACATTCCTGTTGGTGCAAATGACGGTCAGAAATGCAAATAGGTTTGATAAGACGGGCCTATATGACAAGGTATATACTTTTTATTTATTTATTTAAATATATACAAGAGTTCTTACATTCTTGTACAGCCCGTATAGCCCGAAACGCTATACTAGCACGTATAGCGTTTCGGGTAAGTCCTTAATGCTAATTATTTTACCCGAAATACGACCCGCCAAATTGTTTAACAACCAGGTACCCATTCACTGCTGGGTGAACAGAGGCTACAGTTAAGGATTGGCGCCCAGTCAATCCTTCCCGACTAGAATACGAACCCAGGCCAAAGCGCTTGCGAAGCGTGAAGGAACGTCGTCATTCCTTCATTTTCTAATGTGTGGTTTGGTCAACATAGTTCAGCCACGTTATTGTGACTCCTCGTCTGCAACTGCAAGTTGCTGCACGTTATAAACCAAACTCTCACTGCAACTTGACAGCGTTGGCATAATTGTCCTGCCAATGCCAAGAGTTGCTACAGTGCCTGGTGAGAAGGTGGTCCTTACCTGAAGGCGTCGTGCTCCGGGAAAAGGTGGCTGAAGGTGCCCCTTGATAGCAAGGCTGGCCAAGCAGAACATACCCGGGCCTCACCACATCCCGGCCATCCACCGACGGATCCCCATGCTACTCCACCTGAAACAACACTCCATCCTTACTAGAGCATGTGTACTAGGAACATCAAGGTCTGGAACAACACCTACTCATTACCGGAACACTTTCTTAGTTAGCCTAATCACTTAGAACTGTTCAAAAACTGCTCTAAATTCGCTGTGTTAGCTACAGTACTGCAGAAATTGAATTGAAATTGAAATAAGTTTATTGAGGTAAAATACACACAAAGGGATGAGGTAGCTCAAGCTATTCTCACCCCGTTCAGTACAACGTGTTCATACCTATATAGACACATCACAAACAATAAACACACTGCCGAACATTCTGAGAGATAAACATATACGTTTCCTATACTGCTGAAGGGTTCTGAAAATTAAGTATTTTTAAAAGTTTGTGCTGAGTAAATCTTAATAAACAATCAAAGCTTTCTAATCCAGTCAACTTGGATTGGTCGAATTGTGCACATATGTCTGGACATAGTCTTTGATTAATATTAAATTATCGTATAAACGGAAAGTGAATACAGTATTTTGGGGTTTGTGTAAAGCCAAAATCTACCATCACCTACGCCGGTTTGTGTAAAAATCTGATTGAAATAGGATTTTATATTATTTTATTATTTTAAAATATTTATCGTTATTTGCTGTGTGAATTAATATTACTACTAGTTGAAGGTTGTGTATATTAAAAAACAGGAATTATTTTGGAGTATATAAATATACTGGAGTGAAGCCTGAGACTTACCATATGGTGCGAGACGAGGCTTTGGGCTCTCGTGCTGCAACTGGAGGAAGAGAAGTTTCAGGCCGGAAGCGCTGTCAACTCTTGACTCAAACACTTCGATGTTAAGTATTAAGATATAGTTTGGTCACATTATTTGACTAAAATTAAATTCAGTCTTGTGTTTTTGGTAACTAGACGTGCAAGATGTTCACTCCGTGGTTCCGGACGAGCCCTGTAACCTTGGTGCCTTGAGACCCTCTCCATCACATCATCTTGATTAAACTCCTTGTATACAATCTTCTTGTGACTTCCCAGTAGTGCTAAAGAACCTTCGGTGAGGTATTCTACTCATCTCACTGACCTCGCCTTCAGCAGTCACTAGTTGATAGTAGAACTTCTTTGATGACTCAAAAATCCTTATCTTCGTAACTCCACTTGTACCTGGCACTCCATCGTCGTAAGCATTATCATATACATCTGCGTGAAACGTTTGACTGAATATAATGCACAGTTTAAGACACGTCGAAAAATACGAGTTAAGTGCGTTGAATGGACATGGATTGACAGTGTGCGGTACAGTGTTCTCTACAGTTCATGTACAACAGTTTACGTACGAGGAATAAATACGAGTCACGGAAGAACAGTAGAACAGCTGTAGTTTGTTTATGTGACAGCAAGTGGTCAGAATACCTGGAGTACGTCAATATGTATTCTTATGTGCGACTCCGAAGTGAATATTGTGAAAGTTGCGAAATGTGCTTAGTGAGTCTGCTCTAGGGCCAGCCTCGAGCTTGCAGGACCTAGGATTTTGCTGGTTGGGCCCTTAGCTAACGAGGAAAGACCCTTGTAAGTAGTGGCGTGACTCAAGTGTTCTGTCACTGGGCCTCTGTTCAGGTTACTGGGACCTTTGTTAATCCCCAAAGGACCGGTCCGTCTGTCTGAGGGACCAAGGTTTATCTCTGCAGGACCTCTGCTAAGGCAACTGGGGCCCTTCGTTAGCTCGCTAGGACCTTTATTTATATGGCTCGGGCCTTTATTTAGCCAGGCTGGGCCCTTATTTAGGTTTCCAGGGCCTTTCTGTTGCCCTGCAGGACCATGGTGGAGCAATGATGGTCCCACATTTACCCCAGACGGCCCTTTGCTGAGCCCTAAAGATTTTCGACGTGGTTGTGGATAGAACTGTTTGGCTCTATAGTCTTCTGTGGCAACACTACTGAAACTGAAAGATCGAACTCTGTCGACACACTCTTCAACTCTCTTGACCTCGTGTTGGACGTCTGCAACTATCTCCTCCCCTGGACCCTCGACGCTGGCGTCTTGCTCAGTAACAGATGACTCACTAGCTAATGCTTCAGCCCCTCCCTCCTCGCTCTCTTGTATTTCTTCTTCTGTGGGACTTAAAACATTCTGAAGGAGTTTATTGATGTTATTAAAGGAGTCTTTGTTGCTGTCTTCCTCTGAACGTTCGGGTACCTTTTTGACTCGTTGTTTTTCCTGCTGTTCTTGTTCGAGTTTTTTCTGCTTTCGTTCAGCTTCTAACTGTTTCTGCTCTTTTAATTGTTGATTGAACTGATGTTGTTCCTGCTGTAGTTGATGCTGCTGCTGTTGCAAATGAATAAATTGTTGTTGGATTTGATACAGTTGTTGTTGTATAGGGTGCTGCTGCTGTACCTGATGGTATTGTAGTTGTTGTCGTTGTATGTTATGCTGCTCCAACAACTGTTGTTGCACCTGCTGCTGCTGATAAATTAGCTGGCGATAGTGTACTTGGTTTTTCTGTAATTGAACAAACCTTTTTTGTTGCTTCAGTAAATCCTCATACTGTATTCTTTGTTGTCTTTGTAAGCTCTCACATTGCTTTCTTTGCTGCTGAGATAGTATCTGCTGCTGCTGTTGTAATTGTTGCTGATGTTGTAGTAAGCTTTGCTGCTGTTGTTGAAATTGCAGCTGTCTTTTCTGAAACTGCTGTTGCTGCTTCTGCTTCTGCCGCCAATGTGCTATGGTTGCCTGTGGGTCTAAGCTGCTCTCCTCGGCATCAACAGCACCTTGTAAATACAGCACAATATCGCCCAGGTCAGTCTTGCTTGGGGTACTGGAGGAGGAGGACGAGGTGGGCGTGGTTGTTTCCTTCAGAAGCTTCTGTCTGTTTCTCGATGCTTGGATCGTCTTGAAGAATACGCTCCCTGTCGGTGTCTTCGAGCGATGCTGTGGTGAGAGGGAGCGCGAAGGCCCTTGAGGGCGAGGGCTGGATGAGTAAGAGGTCTGAGTAGGCCGAGGAGAGAGGGAGCGAGAGGGTCCTTGGGGACGGGGATGAAGGCTATGAGTGGGTTGGGTTGGGACAGGGCCACTCTCCTGGGTCCTCTGGGGCACCCAGGGGTCTTCAAGCTTCTCCGGGGACTTCTTAGCCTTTCGGGATTGGCGGTATTTCCCTGGGCCTCGTGGGTCCTCACCCTCACTCATCAATACGTTCTCGCCGTGTTCCGCTCGTCTGTACAATAACAAAGAAAGGTCTCTTGACTAAAAATTCAGGCATAAATATAAGTCTTAGGCTTGTGTAAGATCTATTGTGAATGTGTCTCAATGCAAGCTATTTCCGTTCAAAGTCAAAACGTTTACAACTGTTCAAAGGCGATTAATAATGAAAACATTACTCAGACGAATGATTACAATAATTCATAAGGAAATTTATTTAAAAATATTTTTCTCAGTCATCTGTAAATACGATAATAACGGCTCTGACCATGATGAAGAATTGTATAATTTACTTAAATTACACAATTAAACGGATTAGCATCGTAAATAATATGTGTATGGAACATAACTACAATTTGACGAAAAAATCCAGACGAAGTAAAGGAAGAAATATCAGCACATACGACAAAGCCTCGCCAACAAAAAGCAAACATACAATGTCGCAGCAAATTATATTATTTTGAAGTGATATGTTCCATGGTGCTACAGTTATCATGACGGACTATTTTATCTTACCTCTGAGCTGCATATATATAAACTCATCTTACCAATCCATAGGCCGGTTACAGCCCCGCTCCTGTGCCAGGTAAGTCCACAACGGGCTCACCATAGCCCATGCTACTTGCCCCGCTCCTGTGCCAGGTAAGTCCACAACGGGCTCACCATAGCCCGTGCTACTTTGGAACTTTTGTTCTGAGTAGCTGGATCTAAAACAACAACAACAATCCTTAGGATATATTGCCTTTATGCTGGTCTCTCGGAGATCATGTCTCTCTCTCTCTCTCTACCTTATCTCTGTGTGACTATGTCTCTCTCCAGTGCTAGTCTGTCTCTCTCTATCTCTCTCTCTCTGCCTCTGCCGGCTGAATGGACAGCGCTCGGTATTCGTAGTCCTAAGGATCCGGGTTCGAACCCCGACACAGGCGGAAGCAAATGGGCAGAGTTTTTTTCTCACTCTGATGCCCTTGTTCACCTAGTAGTAAATAGGTACCTGGGAGTTAGATAACTGATACGGGCTGCTTCCTCGGTGTAATTACCTAAGTGTAATTACGTAAGTGTAGTTAGAGGATGAGAGCTATGCTCGTGGCATAGCGTAGTAAGTAAGAATTTAACTGTGTGGAAACAAATAAAATATAAATAGTTATTGACGGTTGAGAGGACGACCCAAAGAGCCAGACCTCAACCCCCGCAAGCACAACTAGGTGAGTATCATAATATACCTTACAGTAATGAAAAACACAGTTAATATACGTATATATGTCCCGCGCAGCCCCACCAGTGAAGATGACGGTGACGGCTGTCACCGTCATCACTGCCACGTCACTGAGGCCAAGTTAGCGCTGACGGCACTTACTAGTCTACCAAGAGAGAAACTAAACTGTTGAGGAGGTAACAACGTGAAGAGCTTGTAGAGTGGTTCTATGGTACCACACCCGAGTGGTTCCACTTGTAGAGTGGTTCCATGGTGCCACACCCGAGTGGTTCCAGTTGTAGAGTGGTTCTATGGTGCCACACCCGAGTGGTTCCAGTTGTAGAGTGGTTCCATGGTGCCACACCCGAGTGGTTCCACTTGTAGAGTGGTTCTATGGTACCACACCCGAGTGGTTCCACTTGTAGAGTGGTCCTATGGTACCCCACCCGAGTGGTACCACTTGTAGAGTGGTTCCATGGTACCACACCCGAGTGGTACCACATGTAGAGTGGTTCTATGGTACCACACCCGAGTGGTTCCACTTGTAGAGTGGTTCCATGGTACCACACCCGAGTGGTACCACATGTAGAGTGGTCCTATGGTACCACACCCGAGTGGTACCACATGTAGAGTGGTCCTATGGTACCACACCCGAGTGGTTCCACTTCTAGAGTGGTTCCATGGTACCACACCCGAGTGGTTCCACTTGTAGAGTGGTTCCATGGTACCACACCCGAGTGGTTCCACCTGTAGAGTGGTTCCATGGTACCACACCCGAGTGGTACCCATGTAGAGTGGTTCCATGGTACCACACCCGAGTGGTTCCACCTGTAGAGTGGTTCCATGGTACCACACCCGAGTGGTACCACATGTAGAGTGGTTCCATGGTACCACACCCGAGTGGTTCCACTTGTAGAGTGGTTCCATGGTACCACACCCGAGTGGTTCCACCTGTAGAGTGGTTCCATGGTACCACACCCGAGTGGTACCACATGTAGAGTGGTTCCATGGTACCACACCGAGTGGTTCCACTTGTAGAGTGGTTCCATGGTACCACACCCGAGTGGTTCCACCTGTAGAGTGGTTCCATGGTACCACACCCGAGTGGTTCCACCTGTAGAGTGGTTCCACCTGTAGAGTGGTTCCACCTGTAGAGTGGTTCCATGGTACCCCACCCGAGTGGTTCCACCTGTAGAGTGGTTCCATGGTACCCCACCCGAGTGGTTCCACCTGTAGAGTGGTTCCATGGTACCCCACCCGAGTGGTACCACACCGACCAAGGTGTGACTGGCGGCGCCGGCCTGGGTCTTCCTAGCCACATAATCAATATAGACGAATTCTTTAACCAGGCGCCAGCCACCGGGGCCACTCGTGCAACTTTATTTACGAAGTTTAAATACTATTATTATTAAGCTCTATCTGCTATTCTTGCTAAGCTCTACTTGTAAATGCTTACTTCAATTGATATTTAAGTTAGATGGAGGAGAGAGAATATAAGCTACCGAGCTGGGAGGCCGGGCATTGTGCTTAGCTGGGAGGCCGGGCATTGTGCTTAGCTGGGAGGCCGGGCATTGTGCTTAGCTGGGAGGCCGGGCATTGTGCTTAGCTGGGAGGCCGGGCATTGTGCTTAGCTGGGAGGCCGGGCATTGTGCTTAGCTGGGAGGCCGGGCATTGTGCTTAGCTGGGAGGCCGGGCATTGTGCTTAGCTGAGAGGCCGGGCATTGTGCTTAGCTGGGAGGCCGGGCATTGTGCTTAGCTGGGAGGCCGGGCATTGTGCTTAGCTGGGAGGCCGGGCATTGTACCCAGCTGGGAGGCCGGGCATTGTGCTTAGCTGGGAGGCCGGGCATTGTGCTTAGCTGGGAGGCCGGGCATTGTACCCAGCTGGGAGGCCGGGCATTGTACCCAGCTGGGAGGCCGGGCATTGTGCTTAGCTGGGAGGCCGGGCATTGTACCTAGCTGGGAGGCCGGGCATTGTGCTTAGCTGGGAGGCCGGGCATTGTGCTTAGCTGGGAGGCCGGGCATTGTACCTAGCTGGGAGGCCGGGCATTGTGCTTAGCTGGGAGGCCGGGCATTGTGCTTAGCTGGGAGGCCGGGCATTGTGCTTAGCTGGGAGGCCGGGCATTGTACCCAGCTGGGAGGCCGGGCATTGTGCTTAGCTGGGAGGCCGGGCATTGTGCTTAGCTGGGAGGCCGGGCATTGTGCTTAGCTGGGAGGCCGGGCATTGTGCTTAGCTGGGAGGCCGGGCATTGTACCCAGCTGGGAGGCCGGGCATTGTGCTTAGCTGGGAGGCCGGGCATTGTACCCAGCTGGGAGGCCGGGCATTGTGCTTAGCTGGGAGGCCGGGCATTGTACCTAGCTGGGAGGCCGGGCATTGTGCTTAGCTGGGAGGCCGGGCATTGTGCTTAGCTGGGAGGCCGGGCATTGTGCTTAGCTGGGAGGCCGGGCATTGTACCCAGCTGGGAGGCCGGGCATTGTGCTTAGCTGGGAGGCCGGGCATTGTGCTTAGCTGGGAGGCCGGGCATTGTACCCAGCTGGGAGGCCGGGCATTGTGCTTAGCTGGGAGGCCGGGCATTGTACCCAGCTGGGAGGCCGGGCATTGTGCTTAGCTGGGAGGCCGGGCATTGTACCCAGCTGGGAGGCCGGGCATTGTACCCAGCTGGGAGGCCGGGCATTGTACCCAGCTGGGAGGCCGGGCATTGTGCTTAGCTGGGAGGCCGGGCATTGTGCTTAGCTGGGAGGCCGGGCATTGTACCCAGCTGGGAGGCCGGGCATTGTACCCAGCTGGGAGGCCGGGCATTGTGCTTAGCTGGGAGGCCGGGCATTGTGCCTAGCTGGGAGGCCGGGCATTGTACCTAGCTTGGAGGCCGGGCATTGTAGCCCGCCGGGAGGCCGGGCATTGTGCTTAGCTGGGAGGCCGGGCATTGTGCTTAGCTGGGAGGCCGGGCATTGTGCTTAGCTGGGAGGCCGGGCATTGTACCCAGCTGGGAGGCCGGGCATTGTGCTTAGCTGGGAGGCCGGGCATTGTGCTTAGCTGGGAGGCCGGGCATTGTGCCTAGCTTGGAGGCCGGGCATTGTGCTTAGCTGGGAGGCCGGGCATTGTGCTTAGCTGGGAGGCCGGGCATTGTACCCAGCTGGGAGGCCGGGCATTGTACCTAGCTGGGAGGCCGGGCATTGTACCTAGCTGGGAGGCCGGGCATTGTGCTTAGCTGGGAGGCCGGGCATTGTACCCAGCTGGGAGGCCGGGCATTGTGCCTAGCTGGGAGGTCGGGCATTGTACCTAGCTGGGAGGCCGGGCATTGTACCTAGCTGGGAGGCCGGGCATTGTGCTTAGCTGGGAGGCCGGGCATTGTGCTTAGCTGGGAGGCCGGGCATTGTACCCAGCTGGGAGGCCGGGCATTAATTGTACCCAGCTGGGAGGCCGGGCATTGTACCCAGCTGGGAGGCCGGGCATTGTACCTAGCTTGGAGGCCGGGCATTGTACCCAGCTGGGAGGCCGGGCATTGTGCTTAGCTGGGAGGCCGGGCATTGTGCTTAGCTGGGAGGCCGGGCATTGTGCCTAGCTGGGAGGCCGGGCATTGTGCTTAGCTGGGAGGCCGGGCATTGTGCTTAGCTGGGAGGCAGGGCATTGTACCTAGCTTGGAGGCCGGGCATTGTGCTTAGCTGGGAGGCCGGGCATTGTACCCAGCTGGGAGGCCGGGCATTGTGCTTAGCTGGGAGGCCGGGCATTGTACCTAGCTTGGAGGCCGGGCATTGTACCCAGCTGGGAGGCCGGGCATTGTGCTTAGCTGGGAGGCCGGGCATTGTACCCAGCTGGGAGGCCGGGCATTGTGCCTAGCTGAGAGGCCGGGCATTGTGCTTAGCTGGGAGGCCGGGCATTGTGCTTAGCTGGGAGGCCGGGCATTGTACCCAGCTGGGAGGCCGGGCATTGTGCTTAGCTGGGAGGCCGGGCATTGTGCTTAGCTGGGAGGCCGGGCATTGTACCCAGCTGGGAGGCCGGGCATTGTGCTTAGCTGGGAGGCCGGGCATTGTACCCAGCTGGGAGGCCGGGCATTGTACCCAGCTGGGAGGCCGGGCATTGTGCTTAGCTGGGAGGCCGGGCATTGTACCCAGCTGGGAGGCCGGGCATTGTGCTTAGCTGGGAGGCCGGGCATTGTGCCTAGCTGAGAGGCCGGGCATTGTGCTTAGCTGGGAGGCCGGGCATTGTGCTTAGCTGGGAGGCCGGGCATTGTGCTTAGCTGGGAGGCCGGGCATTGTGCCTAGCTGGGAGGCCGGGCATTGTGCTTAGCTGGGAGGCCGGGCATTGTACCCAGCTGGGAGGCCGGGCATTGTGCTTAGCTGGGAGGCCGGGCATTGTACCCAGCTGGGAGGCCGGGCATTGTGCCTAGCTGGGAGGCCGGGCATTGTGCTTAGCTGGGAGGCCGGGCATTGTACCCAGCTGGGAGGCCGGGCATTGTACCCAGCTGGGAGGCCGGGCATTGTGCTTAGCTGGGAGTCCGGGCATTGTGCTTAGCTGGGAGGCCGGGCATTGTGCCTAGCTGGGAGGCCGGGCATTGTACCCAGCTGGGAGGCCGGGCGTTGTACCCAGCTGGGAGGCCGGGCATTGTACCCAGCTGGGAGGCCGGGCGTTGTACCCAGCTGGGAGGCCGGGCGTTGTACCCAGCTGGGAGGCCGGGCATTGTGCTTAGCTGGGAGGCCGGGCATTGTACCCAGCTGGGAGTCCGGGCATTGTACCCAGCTGGGAGTCCGGGCATTGTACCCAGCTGGGAGGCCGGGCATTGTACCCAGCTGGGAGGCCGGGCATTGTACCCAGCTGGGAGGCCGGGCATTGTACCCAGCTGGGAGGCCGGCATTGTACCCAGCTGGGAGGCCGGGCATTGTACCCAGCTGGGAGGCCGGGCATTGTACCCAGCTGGGAGGCCGGGCATTGTACCCAGCTGGGAGGCCGGGCATTGTACCCAGCTGGGAGGCCGGGCATTGTACCCAGCTGGGAGGCCGGGCATTGTACCCAGCTGGGAGGCCGGGCATTGTACCCAGCTGGGAGGCCGGGCATTGTACCCAGCTGGGAGGCCGGGCATTGTACCCAGCTGGGAGGCCGGGCATTGTACCCAGCTGGGAGGCCGGGCATTGTACCCAGCTGGGAGGCCGGCATTGTACCCAGCTGGGAGGCCGGGCATTGTACCCAGCTGGGAGGCCGGGCATTGTACCCAGCTGGGAGGCCGGGCATTGTACCCAGCTGGGAGGCCGGGCATTGTACCCAGCTGGGAGGCCGGGCATTGTACCCAGCTGGGAGGCCGGGCATTGTACCCAGCTGGGAGGCCGGGCATTGTACCCAGCTGGGAGGCCGGACATAATGGTGCTGTCTGGGAGTAAGCCAGAGGTGAGGTGCTTACCAACAGGTGCAAAGCAGGTTAATTAATTTGGGTTCTCTCTGAGAATGTTAAAAGAATAAGAAAACGGTGTATTTATTTAATTTTCTGTGGAATTATATAAACAAATAATATTTCTCGTGTATACATGTGATAATAATTATAATTCTCATGTATATATGTGTCAATAAACCACACACATGTATAACGCTTCTCAATGACCAATGACCATTATTATGATTCAGTACCATTATTGAATCTGATAAACGACTCTTAGCGTCTCTAATAGATCTATTAACGACCCTTAGCGTCTCTCATTAGAGCTATGACGACCCCCTCCTTAACTTATTTTCCACAGAGCCATTAACGACCACAAGACACAGCACAACATTGACAGGAGGAAGGTTGCCAGAGAGCACTCGACCCTCTCCTTGTGAGAAGTGCTGTGGTAACTGGAGACCCGAGCTCTTGAAGGGCAGAACCAGCTCACGGAGTGACGTAAATACATTCCCCAGTAGAAGGGGAATTGGGTTGTTAGGAGGACACTGTGAGAAAATGTGAAAATGAATGTGAGGAGTAAAAGTTAGAAGAGAATGAAAGTATGACTGAAAAGGTGGTTTTGAACAGAAGGAAAGGGAAGGGAACTATCAGGGGAAAAGCGCCAAGCCATCACGACTATATAGCACTGGGAAGGGGTCAGGATAAGATTTGGGATGGGACGGAGGAAGGAATGGTGCCCAACCACTTGTACGGTCGGGGATTGAACGCCGACCTGCATGAAGCGGGACCGTCGCTCTACCGTCCAGCCCAACTGGTTGGACATTTTTGAACAGAGAAAAACCCTAGACAGGGATAGTCATTAGATATCTTGAGACCTGCTATGTGGAAGATATTAAAAAGGTGGGACTAGCGTGGGAACAGTAGGATGATGGGAAGTAGTAGGCCTGGCGGAGAGGGAGAGCTTACTTGAGCCTATGGAGTAGTTTCCAGATTGTGTTCTTACAGACTACCCCTCACAGCCCGTTTTCAAAGGCAGTTCTTTATTACTGTAGGATGGAGCAAGATACCAAGTGCATGAAGCCAAAACTGGTCTACCGCAGTGTGTTTTACCTAAATTTACCTCAGGGTAAACTGATCAAGTGGCCTTGGTGGGGACAGGAAGCCGACGGCATATCAAAGGTCCCCCATTTACCGATGACTTTTGGTATGGGATTATTGTCTGAAGATTTTTTCCAGTATTGACAGCAGTAATATTGGTCTGTAGTTGCTGACCACTGAACGTCTCCTCTAGTGGAGTGCAACTACATCACCTCCTGCTCTAGAACACTGTAGAGGCCCAGGACTGACAACTAAGCTTGAAGCTTGTGGTACCCCGGCCTGGCTCCGTTCATTTACTCACTGTTCTCCAGTGAGTTAGTGAGACAGAGAGTTAGAGAGATAACAAAATGTTGTTATCTCTCTTAACTCTTCTCCTTGCTCTGTTTCTCTGGTCTGTCTTGGCTCTTGCTCTTCCCCCTGCACTGATCATAGTTAATAAGACTTACGACAGTGGTTAGTCTTAAGTCTAACAGTAACGTAATCAG
>WNGS01100526.1:0-14821 GCA_020271785.1 Procambarus virginalis
CCTGAAATCCCACTTAGAAAAGGTATGTGTGACTGTTTTAAAGTAGTGGTGCTTACTTTCAATGTCTCTAAGAGCTGAAGGCTTGACATATTAATTTTTGCACCTGAATCAAGAAAAACTTTAAAACTCTACCATGTACAATGGCTGATACAAGGGGACCATCACTTGAGACTGGACAAGTTACTACTTTTGACTTATGTTGTCTGGGATATCTGCGTCTTGTCTGGGTTAAATGTACTGTGGTTCCGTCAACATCTACAACTGGTCTAGAGTCAGTGTCCTCCTCTGTCAAGTGTCCAAATCTGTTTTGGGTAGCTACTGAATACACAGGGAGGGCATTAGGATTGGCTAGCTTGAATTGGTTAGCGGATGGCCTTGGGGGTTTCCCGACGACATGGAGTGAACATTCTGAACTCCAGCATTCTGCGACTGAGTATTATAATTGAACTTGCATTATAGTTGGGCTGGGAGTTGTAATTACGAGGGTTCTGATAATGTCTTGGACGCTGTGAGCCTCGCCAAGACTGACCATGGGAGTTACGAGGTGGAGATGCCCTTTGCCTAGCTCTACAATCCGCAGTGTGGTGACCAACTTGTTTATGGTACTTGCAATATGGTAGCCTAGGATGATTAGATTGACGAGGGGACCGAGAGAATTGTCTAGGAGGTGATGATCTAGGGGCGGACCAACAGTCCCTTGCGATGTGGTTACTCTTACCACAGTGCCAACATGAGGAAGCGGATGGTTGTGGACTATGGCGTTTCGGCAATTTATGAGGCGGCGAATTTGAATTTGACTGGGGGCTACGAGCATGGGTGCGGTTCTGCGACCAAGAGTTTTGAGAATTTGTGGAAGGATGCTGAGAGCTTGTTACTACATTTACAGTATCAGAGGGTGGCAACAGTTGAGCACTTCGGGGAGCTAGTTTATCAGCGGCATTGTTAATGGCTTCAAATACTTCACCAATTTCATGTTTAACACCAAAATTTTGTTGCTCAACGATTGGCTTAGTATGCTCGGGGGCAAAATGCATTAAAGTACCAAACGCTATCATTTTAGCCATAGACTCAGGGGACAGATTGTCGTCTTTATCTAACCAAGTCGAATTATTCATAGCCGACACTAAGGCATAAAGATACTGATCGAGGCGGCTAGTAAACGCATTAAACGATTCACCAGGCTGCATGGTGGCATTGGCAATTTTCTTGACTAACCTATACGGGTCAAGGTCTCCTTTATTAACAAAGCGACGGCGAAAGAAATCTTTAAATTCAGACCAAGACTGGAGGCTAACAATGGCTTTCTCATCAACAACGAAACGTGCATCACCTCTGGTTGTGTCTACAGCTGACCGTGCAATTGCCAAGTATTCGGCATCAGTAGGCTTAGAAAAACGTGCAACTGTTTTCGCTTCAACCTTACTAAACCAAGATTCTAAAAGGCGCGATTCGCCAGCAAAAAGAGGAATAGCCATTTCCTGAGCTGATCTCTGGCCATTGGGATGAGCAATTGCTCCTGTTGAGTCTGAGGGAGTTTCAACAGTGGTAGGCATTGTTACAGCCGTGGAATTAATATTTGAACGCAGATTATAATTAAGTGCACCTGGCATCAGATAGTATACACAAAAATAAACACTCAAAAAAATATCAACTTTGCTAAAGTAAAAAAATTGGCAGAAATAAAATTATTAATTGGGCTAGGCAAGAAAATAATTAAGAACAAGCAAATTGTGAATTAATTTTAGCAATCTTTCATTAAAAATGACTGGAATTAGATGTATGTAAATTAATTAAACCAGACTAAGCACACAATTTAGAATAAAAACTGGAAAATGCAATTGCAAAATTTCATTAAAAAGATTCAACACAACAAGTGGCAATGCATGAAAAATGGATTAGCAAAAACAAATTGCACACAGGCACATGGGTAACATGCTATGATAAAAGTGTAAAATAAAATGCGTAAAGGATTAATTTCAAGTTAGGTCTGGAGAAATATCAGATTTTTCTATGTTCAATTGTCTATGGAAATTTCAAAAATAAATTTCTATTATGCAAAATATACTACTAGAAACAATTATTCTTTCTTCTCTGGAATTTGAATTTACCAATAACACTAGTAGATCACTTAATATTCAAATCAATGACTGAGAAGCAGGAATGTTGAAATCACACAAGAAAACTGTGGGCATGGAGTACTGGACCCAACTCCAATATTTAACAAGTCACTAAATGGTTAATTCACAGGATATTATGGATACTATTATGTAAGTCACTTTTTAGAACTTGGCACGTTGTTCTCAACTAATTATTACTTATCTCAGGGTTGCAATTCATGAGAATCACCAGTAGCCAAAATTGGAGGAACGTCGTGAAGATCTGAAGGGGCACATGCGAGGTGTGTTTACATCTGGTTCGACCACAGCGCTCCGAACGGCAGTTGCGCGAAGCTGGGGGACCCCACAGTAGCACGAAGTTGGGAGCACGAAGGTAAATTCTGAGACGACGATATTGCGACGATAGTGGTGGAGAACACCTATCTCTGGAGAAGTTCACAGCGATGATGTAGCAGGATGATGGTGTGATGGTGGCGAGGTGATGAGGTGTCGATGTGGCAGCGTGGCGTCGATGTGGCACGTGGCGTCAGTATAAACAAACAATCGTAGTCTTTTTTTTTATTCACGAATTTCCTTTGAAGAACTTGTAGAACACCCCACAATTATCAATTGACGCTTGCGACGATGGCTGACGACGATGCAAGAGCTGGAACACTCACAAAGCTTGAGGTGGTGGTAGGTGATGTGCTGCAGGTGGCTCCACGTGGCGCGCGATTCAAAAATAGTTGGCGCGGGAATCTTCCCTTCTCACTGTTGAATTAGCGTTCAAACAGGAAATTATTGACCCTTACTTCTGATACGTTGGTTTGGAGTAGTGGTTGATGGCAGGACCCCAGTCTGGCACAATAGTTGATGCGTGGGTGGCAGGATGGCGGCTATATGGAGGTGGCGGTGGCGGTGGCGGCGTGGCTTCGGTGCACAAGGCGATGCTGGGTTATCTTGAATTTCCCAGAAAAAAAATTTCTAGGTCCCACTGCTGCTACCAGTATTCTTTGCCTTGTGTGGGGGGTTGAATGTAGACACAGATGTTGGTTCGTTGATTTATTGGCTAAGGCAACAAGATATATATCTGGCCAGCCGAGGTCCTCACTACTGTGGGTCTGTGGAGATGACTGACTACCGCAAGCATGGCTGGTGGCTGAGAATCTGGCATGACGTCAGAGGCCTACTCGCCTGTGATTGGTTATGTTCCAACTGGCGGGGAATTTGAATATATCATATATATATATATATATATGTATATATATATATATATATATATATATATAATATATATATATATATATATATATATATATATATATAAGTGGTATATATATATATATATATATATATATATATATATATATAATATATATATATATATATATATATATATATATGTATATATATAAGTGGTATATATATATATATATATATATATATATATATATATATATATATATATATATATATATATATATATAGATATATATATATATATATATATATATATATATATATATATATATATATATATATATATCGGTGCGGCGAGGGGGGGGGGGTCATCCATGTGCCACCCAGTGATTATATAAATATGTTTGGAAAAGAAAAACAGAAATTAGCAATCATGTTTAGTGTTAATGGAGCTCACAGTGTGTCAGTCTACAAGTGTATGATTCATTCACCATTGTGCAGTGATATACAAGGAAATTGTACCAGTGTTTAAGTGTCACCCAGACCCCCCCTCTCCCCTTAAGGCGAGCGGTGTCCGGTCAAACCCCACCCCCTCCCCGCGAGCCGGCCTCACCGCACCACTGTACCTCCTGCCATCCCACTCCACCCACCCTGCGGCTGGGCGTCTCCCACCCACCTATTCACCGCCCACACAGTGCCTGTTGCAGAGATGTGTCACCCTCCATGCACCCAGATATGGCACAGGTCACAGCAAGCATTCAGGTTCTTCCCAAAAGGGAGGGAGACACAAGTACCCACATGAGTGGTGAGTGCGAGGGACAGCTAACTACCCCTGCCGCCACCACCTGTGTCCACCCTCCCTCGCCGCGCCTATGTCACAGCCCGCCCGGGGGACGGAGGGGACTCCCCCAACTAACCAGGAACCCCTCAGCCAAGAACACGGTCCTGGGAACAATGTACCCAGAGGCGCACCCAGAGGGGGACCCAGACTCAGAAGAACGTGTCGGGTTTGTGAGGAAGCTCACAGCCTTAGAAAAGATGGAACCCTACGTCAGCACAACGGCTGTGAGGGTTCATGGACGTTACCTGTAGAGAGGGAAGGCCCACAGGCCCCCCCGGCACCCCCACACATCCCAGCAAACTTCACGTCATCAGATGACCTCCTGGGGGCCATCAAAGCATCCACCACCAGAACTCTTCCCCACATTCCTAAAGCTGCGCGCCCATTCGCAGCAGGGAAATATACAGACCTTCTAAGGAAAGTGAATGAACGGTCTGAAAATCTTAATGCTGCAGCCACCATCAAAGCATGGCATAATTTGCTCCTGTTTGGCAATATTTGCTTAGGCGTACCTGCAAGAGGAGGCAAGTCACTAGCCTCATCAGTCACTAGGGCAATAAATAATTTCCCCAGAGCTGACAACTTGATCCCCATCCCTCCTCAACGCAAAAACCGTCGTGGAAGACCCAAGAGTTCCAATGATAATTTTAAGCTTGGAACACAAGTGACCAAGAAAATTGAAGAGGGCAACACAGTAGGGGCAATTAGGTTACTTACCAGTGAAGAAACAATCGCCCCTAGAGATACAGCAACTGCCGACTCACTGAGAGAGAAGCACCCTCCCAGAGTACCATGGGAACCCACTGCTCGGGACACAAATGCCCCAGACATGGGACCTCTATTCCTCCAAGCATCAGAGGTATACAAAGCCATCATGTCATTTCCACCAGGCTCAGCAGGGGGATACACTGGAGTAAGACCTCAGCACCTCAAGGAGATGACAAACCCAGTTCTCGGCGAAGTTGCCGAGACACTACTGTCAGAGATCACGAAGTTTGTCAACGACTGTCTCTCCGGGTTGATCCCAGACACAATTAAACCGTTCTTCTTCGGAGCATCCCTTTGTGCCCTTAAGAAGAAGGATGGTGGAGTCAGACCCATTGCCGTGGGCAACACACTTCGGCGCCTTGTTGCTAGGGCAGCTGTCAGAAAAATCAGCATAGACGCTGCAACGATGCTTCGACCCCATCAACTAGGTTTTGGTGTCCCCCATGGCTGTGAAGCAGCAGCTCATGCAGCACGAGCCTATATCAAGGACCTCCCAGTAAATAAGGCATTAATTAAATTAGACTTTAAAAATGCCTTCAACCAGGTAAAAAGGGATGTGGTACTGGAAGCAGTTCGAACCAGCTTTCCTTGTCTACTTCCTTTCGTTTCAGCAGGGTACAGTAGGGAATCGACACTGTTGTTTGGGGAACATGAAGTTGTTTCCGCAGAAGGTGTCCAGCAGGGAGACCCACTTGCCCCTTTTCTTTTCTGCATGGCAGCTAAGGAGGTCACAAGTAGGTTGTCCAGCGAATTCAACATCTGGTTCCTGGACGATGGCACCCTGGCAGGGACACAGGAATCCCTACTAGGAGATCTTCAGCTAGTGAAATCTAGGGGAGAGGAGTTAGGCCTTACACTAAATCCATCAAAGTGTGAAATCATCTCGTCCAACCAACCAATCATAAATGCAGTACAAATCTTATTGCCAGGAGCCCAAGTGATCGCTCCCACCGACAGTGTGCTGCTAGGGGCACCTCTGGGCTCGAACGCCATTGAGGTAGTCCTCGAAGAAAAGCTTAAAGACCTGAGGAGGATGGAGGCGCGAATAGGGGCTTTGGATGCTCATGATGCGTTGTACCTTCTTACAAGGTGCCTGGCCTTGCCCAGACTTACCTATTTCCTCAGGTGTGCTCCTTCTTTTGACAGCCCAAAATTAACGGAATACGATTCACTCCTAAAGACAATAACTATGAAAGTGTTAAACCTCTCCCTGCAAGATGACCAGTGGGACCAAGCAACGCTCCCAGTTAGACTCGGGGGTATAGGTATTCGCAAGGCGACACAGTTAGCATTGCCGGCATTCTTATCCTCGACCAGTGCTACAAGTGAATTAGTGAAGGAAATACTACCAGAATACCTAAGGAACTCCATTGGGATTCGTGATCCCAAATTTGTGGAAGGAGCTGGTCGGTGGGACACACTCGCCAATTCACACACCCGACCAACTTGTCCAAACGACGGTAAACAGGCCAAATGGGATAGCCCCATAGTGGAGAACATCGCCAAAGCATTGCTGGACGTAGCTTCTCAGAAGGACAGAGCGCGTCTCCTAGCTGTGCAAGCCCCCCATGCTGGGGACTTCCTGTTGGCAGTCCCTAATTCCGCCTTGGGCACCCGCCTGGATCATCGGGCCCTAAGTATTGGTGTTGCTCTGCGCCTTGCCGCCCCTATCTCCACCGAGCACCGGTGTATTTGCGGCCAGGCACGGGCAGACCAATACGGCAGCCATGGTCTCATCTGTCGTAAGACACAGGGAAAGATTGCCAGACACGAGGCAGTCAATGACATCATCAAGAGAAGTTTGGCTACAGCTGGGTGTCCAGCACAAAGGGAACCCCAGCTGTGCAGACCTGACAACAGCCAAAAACGCCCAGATGGAGTCACCCTGCAGCCATGGAGGGAAGGTAAACAGGTCGTATGGGATTACACCTGTGCATCTACATTGGCTGATACCTATTTACGTTACAGCTCAGCGGAGGGAGGTGGGGCAGCCACCTTCAGGGAGACCCAGAAAATCCACAAGTACAGAGACCTAGAACGTTGTTACAGGTTCGTGCCGATAGGCTCAGAGACTCTGGGCGCCTGGGGTAAATGTGCACTCAAGTTTTTAAAGGAGGTTGGTGAGGAACTCATTGGGAAAACTAGAGACCCACGAGCAGCCAGTTTCCTATTCCAGCGCCTCAGTGTCGCAGTGCAGAGGGGAAATGCGTGCTGTATCCTGGGTACGCACCCAACCTCCGAGGAGCTGGACGAGGTCTTCGAACGCTGATTGTTTAATTGTTATATATTTGTGTGTGTGTGTGTGTGTGTCTGTAAACTGTAGCATTGCAATAAAATAAAACAAAACATACAAAAAAATAATAGGGGTGGTAGGAGAAGAAAAGAATTAAGTATTCAGTGAGAATCCACAAGATCTTCTCTGAATGCTCTTTGTTTTCTTCTTCGAGGATGTGGGTCCCTGCAATTGCACCAGAGGTGGTACCCCTAATATATATATATATATATATATATATATATATATATATATATATATATATATATATATATATATATATATATATATATATATATATATATATAAAGTTTGTGAGGGTACCACCTCTGGTGCCAATGTGGGGACCCATAGCCTCGGAGAAGAAAATAAAACGTATTCAGAGGAGACCTTGTGGTTTCTCACTGAACACTAATATTTTCTTCTCCTACCACCCCCATTCTTTTGTATGTACACATATATATTTGCTTTATTTGAACTTTGTTACAAAAAAGGAGTTACATATAGGTTACAAAGATGGTTATCATAAGTTGTCGAGTTCCTCCAGCTCCTCAGATGGCGGGCAGGAACCCTGGATGCAGTGCGCATTTCCCCTCTGTATCGCCACGCTGAGGCGCTGGAAAAGAAAGCTGGCAGCTCTAGGGTCCCTTGTTGTTTCAATGAGCCTAGAACCCAGTTCCTTCAAAAAACTGGTAGCACTTTTACCCCAGGCGCCGAGTGTCTCAGAAGCAATGGGGACAAAATTGTAGTGGTGATCCAGTTCTCTATACTTACGGGATTTGGCTGCTTCCCTGTGGGTGGCAGCGCCACCTGGTTGTGCAACACTGAGTCAATGTAGGTGTTAGCCAGGGTTGATACGCACGTGTAGTCCCATACCAACTGCTTGCCATTCTTCCAGGGGTTCACTGTGATACCATCCGGGCGACCAATAAGAGCATCAGAGTTACGGGGCGTTAGGTAACGAGGCTCTCTCTCAGCTGGGCATCCAGCTGTGGTGAGGCTCCTCTTGATGATGTCGTTAACTTCACTGTGCCTCGAGTGCCATCCTCCTGTACTTTGGCAGAGTAGGCCATGGTGGCCGTACCTGTCAGCCACCACCTCGCCGCAAATACACCTATATCTGGTGTGGATTGGGGCAGCAAGGCGGAGGGCCACAGCAATTCGGAGGGCGTGTGGTGTGAGACGCGTGCCAGTTGCCGACATTGGGGTTGCTAACAGGAAATCCCCTGCATGTGGGGCTGCTACTGCTGTGAGGCGAGCAATGTCGTGCTGTGTTGATGCAGCATCCAGGCACTCTGCAGCAACTTTGTCTACAATGGGGCCATCCCAGCTGGATTGCCTGTGGGCTTTTGGGGATGGTGGTTGAGGTGATGGGCCTGCACGAGAGGCCCACTCTGTGGCACAGCGTGTAAAATTGGGATCATGTACACCTGCCAGCTGATGTAAGTGGGCAGGTAGAATTTCCTTCACAAGGTCGTCGGATGCTGATAAGGAGGACAGGAAGGCTGGAACAGCGATTTGCGTTGCTGTTCGAACTCCGAGGCCCCCAAGTCTTACGGGAAGAGAGGCTTGTTTCCACTGCAGGTCATCAAGAGAGAGGTTAAGGGCTTTTTCTAGCATTGATTTCAGTAACCGGTCATACTCACTTAGTTTTTGGCTACTGTAAGATGGTGAACACCTCAGAAAGTAGGTTAACCTGGGGAGGGACAGACATCTGGTGATGAGGTAGAGTGCATCATGAGCATCAATATCCTCAATCCTCCCATCCATCCTCTTAAGGTCGGCGATTTTCTTATCAGGACCTCATCGATGGCTTTCAACCCCAGGGGAGCTCCTAGGAGTGTGCTGTCTTCAGGTTTAGTTTTATGGATGTTTGGCAGAAGACCCTCTATTCTCTCTACGATGCCCTGGTTGGAACATATTATTTCACATTTAGAAGGGTTCAGGGTGAGGCCTAAAACTGCACCTTGCTCCTGGATTTTTTTGATGTCCTCCAGGAGGGAGTCTTGGGAACCAGCTAGGGTACCATCATCCAAGAACCAGATGTTAAGCTCGCTGGACAGGACCTCTGTGACTTGTTTGATGACTAAGCAGAAAAGGAGAGGAGCAAGGGGGTCACCCTGTTGGACGCCTTCCCGCGAGTCAATTTCATGTTCGCCAAAAAGTAGCTTAAGATCCATACTGTAGCATGAATGTATTTAGCATGAATGTATGTCTCACAACAATAAATTATTGTTGTGAGAGCCCAGGACCTACTCGTTAGATTCGCTTCGGCGAGTTACGAAGGTCGACGGCCCAAGTGGAGGGGATTTCAATTTCATTGGGGTCTCGGCGTTTGCTCGCGCCTAGTCAATTGTTCGTACAGGGTCCCAAAGTGAGGAATGAGCTGCTTACTACACTGGTGTGTTAGCTAAGCAAGTCCTTCCTCAGGCGACCTAGTTGAATATCACGACAGGAATAAGGTTAAAGAATAAAGAAAATCTTAGAAATTTTCCGAGCTCAATTCCTTATACCAATTTCATTTATTCCAATGTACTGACGTAAGTCAGCACAGCTCAAAAAACTCTCACACCTGTGTCCTACCACCAGATTCCCCATAGCAGTTCCAGTAAAGAACATTATGGCTGCTACTGTGGTGAAACAACTACTGAAGATCTTCACCCAGTATGGATTCCCAAGAGAGGTTCAAAGTGACTGTGGCACCATCTTCACCAGTGATCTCTTCCAGAAGACACTGGAAGAGTTCAACATCACACAGGTATTGTCCAGCCCCTATCATCCTGCTTCACAGGGTTCTCTTGAACGTAGTCATCAGACTATTAAAGCACTCTAAAGAAATTTTGCAATGAAACCTTGAAGGCTCCTTACTTCGTGCCCAAACACTAGCTGGAATGGAGAGAATCCCAGAGACTCAACTATAGCATCTTGAATCGCAAACAGGGCTGGACAGACAGCCTCATCCCATTCCGCTCCCTGTCTGCACAATACACTCTTAAGATAGTCCTCAGAGTGAAATGGAACCTCTCAATCGCTCCCTGCGATTGAGGTCTATAAGGAGACGATCATAGTTGGGCTATTCCCCAGCTTGCAATAGCCTGCCTAAACCACCTCGACTGGAAACACTCCCACAGTCGGACTGGATCTTCTTGGGCACACCTACCCAAGCAAAGAACCTCTGAAGGTGTCCCATGACGCATCTCGATGTCACCTTCCGCACTGGGATCGCCCTGGAAATCTTGTCGAAGCACACATGATGGTCAATAAGTAATTATTCTCTTTTCTGGTCCTAGGTAATGGTCCCACGACGTCGATTATTAGGCGTTCGAACGCCTGGCCAAACGAAGGAACTGGAACCAAAGGTGCTTTCGGGATGGCAGGGACGTTCTTCCCCACCCTCTGGCACGGGAAACACGTCTTGCAAATTCTCCTTACAACTGCGTCCATGCCCGGCCAATAAAAATGTTCTCGAAGCCTGCTTAAGGTCTTGGTCACTCCCAAGTGACCCGTGGGATCCACTGAGTGGGCAAGCTTCAGTACCGCGTTTCTGTACCGCGCCGGCACCACCACCTGACGCCTCACTCTCAGCATATCATCGCCTGCTTCTTCCCTAACCGGTCTCCACTGCCTCATTAGCACTCCCTTCTCCACGAAGAAGTGAGTCGGTGACTCGGGTCCGGCGAGCCCTCCTTCCACCTTCCGTACTAACTCGGGAAACTCTTCCTTTTACAGCTCACCTAGCAACCCGTCCTCGCAAATTTGTATAGTCAATATTGACTTATTAAATACGTGCATAGGTGACATACTAAACATAATAGTTTACCTTGAAAAGCTTCATAGAAACACCGACCTTACCTAACCTTGTTAGTATGTTAAGATAAGCATCTTATAGCTTCGTAATTAATTGTTACTTAACCTATTATAGGTATAGGTTAAGTAATAATATATTAATTACAAAGCAAAAGATGCTTATCTTAACATACTAACAAGGTTAGGTAAGGTCAGTGTTTTCTATGAAGCTTTTCAAGGTAAACTATTATGTTTAGTATATCACCTATGCATGTATTAATAAGTCAATATTGACTATACGAATTTGCGAGACGGGTTGCACCTAGACGGGTGCGGTCAATACCTAGAGGACTGGTGAGAGTAACTTGGACACTCTTATCCGACCCTTCCTCACCTGTCGCTTGTTCTCTGGCCTCCTCTCGGAACAAATGATCGAGCCCCAGGTCACCCGGCATATTCTCTCCGGCGTGACTGGATCCGCTCACATCATCTTCTCTGACGTCTCGTCCCGACGTCACTGCGCATACCGGAAATGCCACTCTTGCAATTTCCGTTTCGCCACTGCTGGCGCCCATCCTGCTGTTCTGCCGATAGGGCTCTATACACTCCTCACCTTTAATCAAATTCGGGAGAACACATCCCCCACAGGAGTCATTCCCTAGGATCACCTGAGCTTCCATCCTGGGCAGTAAAGCACAGACCCCTACCACGAGTGTCTGACAACCATAGTCCGAATAAGAGTCACCTTATGAAGGGGCATCCTCACTTGTCCCCCCAACGTCCTTATCAGGGCCTCCCCTGTACTGGAACTTCTGTAGTCCTCGGGGAAGAGAGATTCACTAACCAGGGTGAAGTCGGATCCAGTGTCCCTCAGCATCCTTGCTGGCACAGGATCAGCTTCTCTTATCTTCACCATCCCCTCAAACACAAAGGGGTGAATCCTCTTCTCCCTCATCACCGGCATATCACCTGAGTTATCGTTGGCTTCTTCGCTTCCTATCCTCGCGAAAGCCACGTTCCCACCGTGCCTGGGGCGACCGCACTCCCTTGCAAAGTGTCCTAGTCCACCACAGTTATAACACCAACCACCTCTCCTGGGCGACCCTCTGCCAGTCACCCTGGTAACATCAACGGTAGAGGTTCCCTGGGTCCACCTTGGACTCCCCGTCGTCGGTTCCCGGGCAGCAGCACTCACTCCCGAGCTAGGTCCACTGCTCACAGCTTGGAGCTTCCTCCCCGCGTCCCTTGAGCTCTTGAACCGGGTTACTTCATCGGGCACATTACTATTGGGAGAGTCCCCACCAGTCCTCGCTCTTCCTGAACTCCTAAAGTTCCCTCCTGACCTGGGGTAAGGCGAGTGTCTGGGCGGCCCCTCCCTCCTGAGATGTAGTGCCTCCTCCAGCATGTCGCCTCGGTCCGCTGCAGCCCTTAGGTCCTTAATACCTGCTTCTCTCACCCTTACTCACAGCTCAGGATGGAGCACTGACATAAACTTCTCCATCACTATCAGTCGTTTGATATCATCCGCCAACTCCGCTTCCTCCGCCTTCAACCATCGTAGGAATTTTCGTTCCATATCCCTGGCGGTCTCGGCGTAAGACTTTCCCGACGCTCTCCTACACTCTCTGAACCGCTTCTGGTACATCTCTGGAGTCAGCCGGAATGAGTGGAGCACCGTATTCTTAATTGCGTCGTAACTAGCACACTCCTCTAGGTCCAGCATGTTGTAGGCTTCCTGGGCCTCACCGGTCAACCTGCCCTGGACCAGAGCAGCCCAATCATCTTCTGGTCACTCCTTCAGAGTTGCTATTCGTTGAAAGTGTTCGAAGAATGCCTCAGCTTCTTGTGGTTCGAACGTAGGTAAGTCACGTTCCCTTACCTTGAGGTCATCCCGCCGTGCAGGTAGTGAGGGCAGACCACGCTCAATGCGACGCAATTCGACTCCTTTCTTTGCCTTTATCTCTTCCAGTCGCAGTTGTCTCTCTCCTTCTTCTCCCCGCAGCCGTCACATAAGCTGCCCTGCAGCCTATTCTACTAAAGTATTAATGTCATATGGCCACATACACAAGTAAATATCGTGGCCTATCTAGCCTACTCACACAAGGGGTAATGGGAGGGAAATTTGATCTACCTTTACATTCCTGGCTCACGACGCCTGTCCCTCGATGGTGTGAGATTTCCACGCTTCCTGAATCGATCCTTGACGATCCAGAAACGTTCCACAGGTCCTCAGGTGATGTGAAGCCTTCGCGTCGTCGCCGTTTCAATCCCTGAGATTCAGCTATCCCAATCCTGATTCACCAATGGGCACTGAGCTAATCGCCATATTCACACACTCGTCCATTCCACAAGGCGTTGCTTCTTGTCCTAGAAATGGTGTCGTCCCTCCAGCACCCTTAGTGGATGTGACCCGGTCACAGCTAGGCCTGCCCGCCACACCTTCCAGGCCCTCAACGTCCAGCGTCGCCGACCCTTTTCCAAGTTTGGCACTCCTCTGCTCAATGAACTTGGTTCCTTTTTGCTTTCCAGAAGCACGGGGTCTCCATATATAAGATGGGATGCTATGGCTAGCTCTAATCCACTGAGAAAGGCATGTAAAGCCTCGAATCCTTGAGAGCTGACCGAGGTGCGTCCTCTCGCCTCCACTGTCAGGTCAACTCTGACGTTGGCACCGCTTGGGGCACTCGGTGACGTCACGGCAGGCTCTCATTGGTCGCCCGTGACCCAAGCCACCCAATCCGCACACGGCTAGCGTTTTCTACAACATGGTGGGTTGCAGGTAGGGGTACTCTTTCATTTCTATCAGGGCGCCAGCTTCCCTTACCTACAACTTATTATGTAAATTTCTCCCTTACCTGGCGGCCGGTCTGGTCGCCACATATATCCACAGACTCACCGTACCTCAGAGAATCAGTAGGGAGAGCTGATATGACTCTTAAAAGCAGGCAAACGAAAAAATAGGGAGGGGCACTGTAACAACATGCACTACGGAAAGTGGCATGTGTTACACCGTTGACAAATCTCAATTGGTGGAAAGACGTTGGACCAGGCACATTACCAACAGCATGCGAAGAAAGAAGCATTCATGGAATGCACGGTGTACAGTCTGCCTATCGTAGTTTATTTGAATATGCCAGGTTGTCCGTCGACTCGCTCTCCTCGTTTGCGTCGTTCAAATGATTTCTACTGGCATTCCATGTGTAGTATAGTAGGCACTTCCGAATACAGCAGTGTTTTCGCAAACGTTTAATTTGACATAACGCAAAGAAAGCAGTTACACTGTAGCCGGTGGATTGTTTGTTGCACATTTGCAGCTGTGAAAATCGTGTTATCCATTTTTTGTTTTCAAAACAAAAAACAAAAAATACTAACGAAATATTTCAATTCAAACGCAGATCAACTGTTCACAGCTCAATTCACCACAAATGCACTGAAAAATAAGAACAGTGAAAAAAAACGAAATAAAAATAATGAAAAAGAAACAAATAAGAATATACCCATGAAGTGAACGATATGATAGACAACACAGCTCATTTCGAATGCAAACGTCACAAAATAATTAAATCAAAATGAAAATAAATCAAAACCTATGAAAATTCAATTTATCAATGCAGTCGGAAACATTGAAATGGAATCGTAACATATTTTAAGTATCGTGTCTTGCTCTTACATGAACAGATGGGCGCTGTTAAAGAAAACGCATGTTTTACCTGTCACAGGTATGGCATCTAAATTAGTAGGATATAAAAACATGCATGATTCGAATGGAACGTTGTGTCAAAATTTCAAAGCAATCGGTGAAGAACTTTTGGAGATTACAGCATGTTGCTCTGACACCCTACAGATGGCACTGTTTTT
>WNGS01100540.1:0-10917 GCA_020271785.1 Procambarus virginalis
TAATACAACTAGTGAATACACACACACACAGCACCCACACACGAACGCACGTATAAACAATACTTCTACAGATGGATCACCCGATTGAGGTGAGAAGAACAGAGAGAGAGATAGAAGGTAGAGAGAGAGAGATAATTAGCACCTGTGAACCCCCCCCCCCCGAAGACGATAACCCCTCGCCGCTCACAGTGCTCCTGGAGGTCGTAGTCTCGTCCCAAAGCTGATAACCAAAATAACATTACCATCAAACACACTCCTATAGTCCCCTCACTGAAGTGCAAAAATACATAGATAAAAAAATTAAAAAATATAATTAATACCTACCATCCACCCTCAAAGAACATATAATACAAGCTATTAATGTATACATAATACCGAATATAAAAACAAACATATACCATAATACTAACATCTAATACAACCGAACTCGTGGGTCCACGTACAAAAGTCAACTGTTTGCTCCACAAGCATTTTGATTTCTGTCATTACTTTTGCAGAGGAGGAAAAAAAGATATATACTATATATATCTATATCTATTATAGTATAATAGTAGTATAATTAGTATATATATATACTGATTACTACAATAGGCCGTGAGATCGCAAATATATTATGGACGGCCATAGAAGTGTCAGCTGCACTATGCACAATTTTTTTTTTTAACCAAGTTACTTGTACTACAGGTATTTAAATACTCCAAACATAAAGCTATTGTTTTAGTTTAAACCCTCAGTCTAAGTAGTCCTAGGAACTTTTAGACCCTCACGAGTAGTCCTAGGGAAAGACGTTTTAACCCCAGTCGGGTCTAGGATCCTAGTATCTTTTTAAACCCTCAGCTAGTAGTCCTAGGAACGTTTAAAGCCTCAGTTAGTAGTCCTAGGAACGTTTAAAGCCTCAGTTAGTAGTCCTAGGAACGTTTAAAGCCTCAGTTAGTAGTCCTAGGAACGTTTAAAGCCTCAGTTAGTAGTCCTAGGAACGTTTAAAGCCTCAGTTAGTAGTCCTAGGAACGTTTAAAGCCTCAGTTAGTAGTCCTAGGAACGTTTAAAGCCTCAGTTAGTAGTCCTAGGAACGTTTAAAGCCTCAGTTAGTAGTCCTAGGAACGTTTAAAGCCTCAGTTAGTAGTCCTAGGAACGTTTAAACCCTCAGCTAGTAGTCCTAGGAACGTTTAAACACTCAGCTAGTAGTCCTAGGAACGTTTAAACACTCAGCTAGTAGTCCTAGGAACGTTTAAACACTCAGCTAGTAGTCCTAGGAACGTTTAAACACTCAGCTAGTAGTCCTAGGAACGTTTAAACACTCAGCTAGTAGTCCTAGGAACGTTTAAACACTCAGCTAGTAGTCCTAGGAACGTTTAAACCCTCAGCTAGTAGTCCTAGGAACGTTTAAACCCTCAGCTAGGCTGCCTCGGAGTGCTGAAGCCCTGAGGCTCGTACTTTTCCTAGCATCAGGTATATGTCATGGTCGACGTGGCACCCAGACTCACGTAAACACGACTAGTGATTGCAGATAAAATCCTATGGGGTAAGTCTTTAGGGTGAGTGACTGGAGGCAGAAATGTGGAGGAAATGGGTGAACAGTCCATCCCATTAGGGGGTGGGGGGGGGTGACGGGTGACTGTGATGTCCCTTAATGTGGGTGACCAGGTGGGGTGAGTGAATGTCCCTTTCCCACGGTGGGGTGACATCGTGATGATGTCATACCAGAGTGGATGACACGGGTGTAGTGGCTGTCACCCTCATCCACCAGGTTGACGACATGAGATTGTGGGCCTTGGTGTGTGTGTGTGTGTATGTCAATCAGATGAATATCCTGTTTTCAATAATTTTGTTTTATTTTTCTTAGCATTGCTTTTCCCCTGCTTTCCACCCGTGCCACACTTCCCTCCACTTCCCCCTTCCCATACTGTCTCTTCTCAGTTACTTTCTCCACACCTCCCAGTGAGGGTCTTAAAGGCCCAAAACGCATTCGGATACCCGCAGACGACTCACCCATAAACACCATATCCCTGTAAATACTTTTCATAACTTTCTCGCTTTAACCCACCACCACCACCATCCCACCTCACACGACACACACACACAGCACACAGCACACACACTACACGACACCACACACCATCAGTGCACACATACAACACAATACAGACACACCACCACACAACGGCAGCGGGGGTTTGGGAGTGGGGGCTCTCACCACGGCCACATTTCCGCAGGTTATTATCCCCAACACACAGGAACATGCGGAGGTGACTCAGCTGTACGCCACCATTGTACCTAGAGTTTCTGACATTTTTAGGGTCCTCTCAGGGTTTTTTTATGAAACAGGAATGGGGGGGCCCTTTTATTGCGCCTTCGCACTGTCGACTGGCAAATCCCTATAGCGGCAAAAGATGTTTTATTATTATTTGCGAGAAAAGCGAAGCTGGAGGTGGTAAAGGAGTGGACAGTGCGGGCTTTGTAAGGGAGTGTCCTGGGAAAAGGTCTAGCCCGTTTGTGTCTGTTATGGTATTTTCATGTGATTTTTATGTATCTTAGTATCTGCTTGGAGCCCGCTTCAATGCCACTTTCAAACCGACAATATTCAGCACATTCGATATCTTTTATCGATCATATTAGTAAGGAATTGTTGTGTCTCTCTATTCACCGAACACTGGAGGAGGAGACGAGGGAGGGAGATTGGAGAGGGATGGGGGGGGGGTGCAACATATCGCAATTGATATACACCCCTAGAAAAATATCATATCCAAAAAAATACGAATGTCTATTTCCATTCTTTCGTACCCCCAAGGGAAAAAAACTGCTTTATAACAAGCCCATCACCAACTATGAGGTCGAGTCGGATTATACGAAAGAGCACGGCCAGAGAAAACGTCGAGTCGCTTCGTTCGAAATTGGCAGATCTTCAAAGCGTTACACTACGCTTCCTTAGCATTGATTCTGGCCTCGAACGCCGACCACTGTAATCTGTCGTCGCTTTTGACAAGGAGACGGAAAGAGAAGGAAGGAAAAAGGAGGAAGAGGGAGGGAGAGTTCGATTGAGAAAGCGTGTTGATATAGAGGAGGAAAAACAAAATAAGAGAGAAACAAAAAGAGACATAAACGAGACAAAGTAAAATATTACATATGGAAGGAGACATTTGAAAGTCACATTTAAGCGTCTCAGTGGACACTGGACCTCCCATAAGATGCTCTTATACACCCACCGGATCGAGGACCACATCTTATATAAGACCACATCGCGTGAGACATGAACACCTTATGGTAAGACAGAGTCTGAATCCACACGACCCGTTTTAAACTCCCCCTCCGGCTCCCCTCCCCGGCCTCACCTCTCCCCCGGCTCCCCTCCCGGTGCTCCCCTCCCGGGCCTCCTGCCCCGTCCCACACTGAACACACACACATGATTAGTAAGTTTAACTTATTTCGGAAATTAAGTCTGCCGCCTGTTGAATCTGCCTGGAATGTGTTATTCACACACCTTGTCGTTTTTGAATGGAGGACGATGATAGAGCGAGAGAGAGAAATAGAGAGAGAGATAGAGAGAGCAGAGAGAGAGGGAAAGGAGACGGTTGGTTGGGCAAAGTAAAAAAGGGTGGTAAAGGGGGGTAACCAGACATTTGTCACGAGAAAACCACGATTTGGTGCATTTATTAAGCCGATGTAAGAAACCACCATTTCGTCAATTACTAGTGCCATGAAATAAACACCCAATGATTTGGCTTATCTTGTCCAGATAACGAAACTACCAATTTGGTATGTTGTTATTTGCCACGAAACACACCCCCCATTGGGCATTTATTTTACCGTGAGAAAACGTCCATCCTGGTATTGGTATAACTGACAGAGAGTATTGACAATAATGACGTCATTGAGCCTTTAGTGCCCCTCAGTCCTTTTAATATTACAAATGGTCCTTCCCATTAGCAAGTAAACACACCCTACTATTGACCTCTATCAAAACAAACACATATTTGATTTCATCGGAATGTTCACTAGTATACACACGACTAGTTTAATCAACCACGACTACACACCACCTACACACACCACACACAATCACACACACACACAAACGCACACACACAAACAACACACACACCACACAACACACACACAACACACACACAGGTTCAAAGGTTTGCCACCAGACTAGTACCCGAGCTGAGAGGTATGAGCTACGAGGAGAGACTACGGGAATTGAACCTCACTTCGTTGGAAGACAGAAGAGTTAGGAGGGACATGATCACCACTTTAAGATTCTCAGGGGAATCGACAGGGTTGATAAAGACAGGCTGTTTAACACAAGGGGCACACGCACTAGGGGACACAGGTGGAAACTGAGTGCCCAAATGAGCCACAGAGATATTAGAAAGAACTTTTTTAGTGTCAGAGTGGTTGACAATGGAATGCATTAGGAAGCGATGTGTGGAGGCTGACTCCACACAGTTTCAAGTGTAGATATGATAGAGCCCAATAGGCTCAGGAAACTGTACACCTGTTGATTGACGGCTGAGGAGGCGGGACCAAAGAGCCAGAGCTCAACCCCCGCAAGCACAACTAGGGAGTACACTAGGTGACACACACACACACACACACAACACACACCACCACACACCCACACCCACACACACCACACACACACACACACACACACCACATACACACACATGTAATGAAGATAGGTGTAGGGAGCAGGAGGCCAGATACAAGGTATCATCTGGGAGAGGAAATTCTTCAGGAATCAGAGAAAGAAAAAGACTTGGGGGTTGATATCACGCCAGACCTGTCTCCTGCAGCACATATCAAGAGGATAACATCAGCGGCATATGCCAGGTTGGCCAACATACGAACGGCATTCAGAAACTTGTGTAAAGAATCATTCAGAACTTTGTATACCACATATGTCAGGCCAATCCTGGAGTATGCAGCCCCAGCATGGAGTCCATATCTAGTCAAGGATAAGACTAAACTGGAAAAGGTTCAAAGGTTTGCCACCAGACTAGTACCCGAGCTGAGAGGTATGAGCTACGAGGAGAGACTACGGGAATTAAACCTCACTTCGCTGGAAGACAGAAGAGTTAGGGGGGACATGATCACCACATTTAAGATTCTGAAGGGAATTGATAGGGTAGATAAAGACAGGCTATTTAACACAAGGGGCACACGCACAAGGGGACACAGGTGGAAACTGAGTGCCCAAATGAGCCACAGAGATATTAGAAAGAACTTTTTTAGTGTCAGAGTGGTTGACAAATGGAATGCATTAGGAAGCGATGTGGTGGAGGCTGACTCCATACACAGTTTCAAGTGTAGATATGATAGAGCCCAATAGGCTCAGGAACCTGTACACCTGTTGATTGACGGTTGAGAGGCGGGACCAAAGAGCCAGAGCTCAACCCCCGCAAGCACAATTAGGTGAGTACAATTAGGTGAGTACAATTAGGTGAGTACACACACACACACATTATATGCTCATTTCGAAGAATTATTTTAAACAAAAAAGGGGAAATAGCCAAATAAGCTTAGATGTAATCCACAACATTAAAGAGGAGACAAAGAAGAAGCTTTCTCCAACACAACAACATCTCCAACTGGATTACTAAAGGACCCAGTCTCCAACACCACAGATTACTGAGGGGGCCCAGTCTCCAACACCACAGATTACTGAGGGGGCCCAGTCTCCAACACCACAGATTACTGAAGGGACCCAGTCTCCAACACCACAGATTACTGAGGGGGACCAGTCTCCAACACCACAGATTACTGAAGGACCAGTCTCCAACACCACAGATTACTGAAGGACCAGTCTCCAAACACCACAGATTACTGAGGGGGACCAGTCTCCAACACCACAGATACTGAGGGACCCAGTCTCCAACACCACAGATTACTGAAGGACCAGTCTCCAACACCACAGATTACTGAAGGGGACCAGTCTCCAACACCACAGATTACTGAGGGACCCAGTCTCCAACACCACAGATTACTGAAGGACCGTCTCCAACACACAGATTACTGAAGGGACCCAGTCTCCAACACCACAGATTACTGAGGGGGCCCAGTCTCCAACACCACAGATTACTGAGGGGGCCCAGTCTCCAACACCACAGATTACTGAAGGGACCCAGTCTCCAACACCACAGATTACTGAAGGGACCCAGTCTCCAACACCACAGATTACTGAAGGACCAGTCTCCAACACCACAGATTACTGAAGGACCAGTCTCCAACACCACAGATTACTGAAGGACCAGTCTCCAACACCACAGATTACTGAAGGACCAGTCTCCAACACCACAGATTACTGAAGGACCAGTCTCCAACACCACAGATTACTGAGGGGGCCCAGTCTCCAACACCACAGATTACTGAGGGGGACCAGTCTCCAACACCACAGATTACTGAGGGGGCCCAGTCTCCAACACCACAGATTACTGAGGGGGCCCAGTCTCCAACACCACAGATTACTGAGGGACCCAGTCTCCAACACCACAGATTACTGAAGGACCAGTCTCCAACACCACAGATTACTGAAGGACCAGTCTCCAACACCACAGATTACTGAAGGACTTACAAAAATGCGAAAATTACTAATAAACAAATCCTATAAAAGTACAAATTTCCCAGTAGTAATTTCAACTTTTTTCTCTGTGTTTTTTTCATAATTACTCTCTCTCTCTTCTTTCCCCCCTCCCCCCTTCCATCTTTTCCTTTTTTCCTTCTGGCTCCCTTTTCCTCTCTTATGTCCTTTCCACCCATCACATAATTCCTTCCCACGTCACCCCGTCCAACAGGAAAGGAAAAACCCAGACAACACAATACCTAAGAGGCGAAAAATCAATGACCTCTTTAACCCTTCCCACTCCCCCACCCCACCCCCCCTTTTAATACCCCCCTCTCCTTCACTCTTTCCCCTTTCCCTTTCTCTCTCTCTCTCTCCTTCCTTCCTACCCTCCC
Source organism: Procambarus virginalis (assembly GCA_020271785.1). Lineage (NCBI taxonomy): Eukaryota > Metazoa > Arthropoda > Malacostraca > Decapoda > Cambaridae > Procambarus > Procambarus virginalis. The sequence goes on from WNGS01100540.1 coordinate 6,958, forward strand.
TTTCCCTCACTCTTGGGACATCTATAAGACGTCTTTGTAAATGGCAAGGCCTCTGGTGCCAGGATTGGAGGGCTCTGTTCTGGCTGTCTGGAAAAGGCGTTCACTCCCTCACTCCCAACTCTTTCCCCCTCACTCCCTAACTCTTTCCCCCTCACTTCCCCTCCCCTTCTGCCCTCCGACCATTTTCCAAACCCTCATTACCCCTCCTAATCCCTCCTCACACCACAACACTCTCATCAATTATAGACCAACGTACAACTAATTAACCTTTGTGGTGGTTTGGGTCTGTTTGTGTTATCTTTCTTATGATAGAAGGATATCTCTCATTCCTCGGAGAGGATATCACTCTCATTCCCTGGATAGGATGTAACTCTCATTATTTAGGAGATATCCCCCATTTCTTGCATAGAGGTGATTTCTTATTCTTTGGCTTGGATTATGTATATCTATAGATAGGTCATTACTTTCAAAGGATAGTTAGCATTTTGTTCAAGAGATAAGAGATGAACTTCTCAATAAATATCACATACAGAAGTGTATTTCATCCATGAATTTAATATACAGAAGTATATTTCTCGGTGAATTTAATATACTGTAGTATATTTGTAATGCATATCACATACGGAAGTATACTTCTCGATATATTTAACATACGGAGCCATATTTATCAATTTACTATGCAGAATATAATATATATATATATATATATATTATATATATATATATATATATTATATATATATATATACAATATATATATTATATATATATTATATATATATATATATGATAATATAATATGTGTGTGTGTAATGATGACGATCCTAAATACATATATACTCCCAACTCTCACTTCAGTGAATGAATATATGTCTGTGATGAAGGAACTTTCATTTTTTTTGAGTATTTTGCAAACTTCAGAACATGGTATTTAATGCGTGGGTTAGAGACTTACCCATGCTTAGCTCAGTGGGTAGGAACTTACCCATGGGTAACTTAGCTAATATAACCTTACCCATCATTTCCAAAGATGTTGCTATGGACTTTCCAGTTCAGCGTTGCCTGGAATATTGACCTCTGGATACAGGCTGCATAAGGTTTAAAAAAATAGTTGATGAAATGGTTGAGAATAACTTTGTTGTTCTACTTTTTGAGTATAATCTACAATGAATAGAACACACGTCTGAAATTATTCACGAGTATGAATTACTCATTATATGAACGAATTCGTAATACACGTACGAATGAAATGGTGAGTAACCCCACTAAAGGGAACGACTTAACGTTACCTATATGAATGAATTCGTGAATAACCATTCAACGAATGAGCGGGAATCGCCTCATGGAGGAGGTGAATGCGTGAGTGTTATTCATTGAATGAATCTCGTTCAGGGATGATCTGGTCCGTTACCTCAAACGGGGTGATTCAATCTCGACTTGTTATTAAAAAACATTCTAATTTTGCCCCTTTTCCACCTGTCTTCTAAGGTTCAGATTCGCGCGGCGGGGGCGAGGCTGATACTAAGTTTTTGATGCTCTGATCACACACGAACGCCAATAAGAACCGAGGGAAGAAATTTACGGGACAATTTCATTGGTCAGAGCATCTTCGTTTCCTCTTTGAGCCCGACGTTTCAGAAGGTTTGTGGGGGGGATGGAGGACGTGTCGATTTCATTTACCTAACTGGTCATAGCAGAAGCTCTGTGTCTCAAACACACACACACACACACACACACACACACACACACACACACACACACACACACACACACACACACACCACACACACACACACACACATACGCAGGACCTGAAGGTAAGAAGCCAACTCCAATCACAATTTCAAAAGTAGATGTGATAGGAAACATTAAAACTTAGGATTGGATTATAGGCGATTGGCAGGATTGGATTATAGGCGATTGGCAGATTATTTAAAAAAAAATGCGAGGTCCAAGAGCTAAAGCTCGACGCAGGCTGGCCACAGTGAGGTGAGTGCGTGCATACACCAATCATTTAGTGAAACAAACGGCGCCAGCCTGGATTTACCTAATCCATCTGATGTTGTCTTTATGGGTCTTCCAGGCATCTTGCTCTCAGGTGGAGGCTGTAGTGGGCATTCTCTCTCCTCTCCCTCTTCCTCTCTCTCTCTCTCTCTCTCTCTCTCTCTCTCTCTCTCTCTCTCTCTCTCTCTCTCTCTCTCTCTCTACACACACACACAGTGGTAGTTCTGTAACGGGAGGCTTCGTAATTTTCAAAGGAATAGTTTACCTGTTCTCTGAAGGGATAGTTAAGGTGGGTTTAAATTTGCATATCGCCCATGTAAATTTGCATATCAGATAAACAATCCCAGCTTCTTTTAAGGGCCGTTCCTTGCCAGGGAACCCACAAAACACAAACACAACCCCAACACACACACACCACACACACACCAACAGACACACACACACACACACACACACACACACACCACACACACACACACACACACACACACACACACACACACACACACACACACACAAGCAACTTTACAATTACTACTAGAAGTAGGGGACATGAGGACAAGGCCTCATAGGAATATTACCTCGCTCTGTATCCTCTCCCCCCCCCCCACACCACTTCCCCCCATCTTCCCCACTACCTCCCCATCACCCCCCTCCCCCCCCCCCCACAACCACCTCCTCATATTCCCCCCCACAAAATCTTCCCCAACTTGCCTCACACCATCCTACCCCTCCCCCATTCTCTCGCCCCCTCTAGAACACACCTACCCCCTTGTCTTATGACGCTCTCGCATCCTATCCAGCCTTGTCCCCCCTGACAAGGCTGGATAGGATACCCCCCCCCTATCCCGAGTCTTCCAGGGTCGTTCTTATCCTTCTCCTGATCCTCCTTGCTGGCCCCACTTATTGAAAAAGTTTGGGGCGGGAGCAAGTTTAAGAAGACATCACGGTAAAGAGATGGTCCCTGACTTGAGACTGGCCAGAATCTGGGTGAACTGTCCTCAGTATCGTGTGTTAGATGGTCTAGTATTGGGTGTTGGAGACTGGGTCCTCAGTATCGGGTGACTCCCTCAGTAATCTGTGGTGTGGATGGCTAGAATCTGTTTGGACGGTCCCCCTCAGTAATCTGTGGTGTGCTGGTCCAGACTGGTGGGACGCCCCCTCAGTAATCTGTGGTGTTGAGACTGTTAGTACGGGTTGGCTTCAGTCTGGTGGCTGCTTCAGTATCTGGTGTTAGATCTTCATGTGGTGTTGGAGACTGGGTCCCCATCTAACTCCTTCAGTAATCTGTGGTGTTGGAGACTGGTTCCGATCTGGACCCCTCTAATGTGGTGTTGGAGACGTCCCTTGATTGGTGTTGGAGACTGGTCCTTCAGTAATCTGTGGTGTTGGAGACTGGGAGTCCCTTCAGTAATCTGTGGTGTTGGAGACTGGGACCTTCAGTAATCTGTGGTGTTGGAGACTGGGTCCCTCAGTAATCTGTGGTGTTGGAGACTGGTCCTTCAGTAATCTGTGGTGTTGGAGACTGGGTCCCTCCTCAGTAATCTGTGGTGTTGGAGACTGGGACCCCTTCAGTAATCTGTGGTGTTGGAGCACTGGGTCTCCCTCAGTAATCTGTGGTGTTGGAGACTGGGTCCTTCAGTAATCTGTGGTTTGGAGACTGGTCCCCCTCAGTAATCTGTGGTGTTGGAGACTGGGCCTTCAGTAATCTGTGGTGTTGGAGACTGGTCCCCCTCAGTAATCTGTGGTGTTGGAGACTGGGTCCCTTCAGTAATCTGTGGTGTTGGAGACTGGGTCCCTCAGTAATCTGTGGTGTTGAAGATCTGGATCCTTCAGTAATCTGTGGTGTTGGAGACTGGTCCTTCAGTAATCTGTGGTGTTGGAGACTGGTCCCTTCAGTACATCTGTGGTGTTGGAGACTGGGTCCTTCAGTAATCTGGGGTGTTGGAGACTGGT